>JAXGGA010017692.1:0-23694 GCA_038373865.1 Uloborus plumipes | reverse complement strand
CTTCTTAAGTCTTGGTATTTTTTTTCCAAGGTCTTGGTATTTTGGACCTCTTAACTAGTAGGTCTTGGTATTTTTTTCCACCGTTTAAGTGAGGAAACTTTTAATCCATAATTTAGTACACATAGAATGCGTGTTTGCTGTTCAAAAATTTACTTTTTGACTGTTATTATTTAACAAGCAGTTGTACTTATACTGTTTAGAAGTGAAGCAAAATTTAAACCCTAATGGTACTATGACAAATCTTTTCTTAAAAATGTTAGGGCAATATTATTTAAAAATTTTTTTTTTAATAATCTGTCATTTGAATGGACAGCTGTATCGCCTTTGATGTCACCACTTCAAGTCACCGGAGCTTTCCGCATTGGATCTCGTCCGATGATTGGTATATCCCCCACGTGTAATCAGATGGGGTGCTAATTGTACGCGCTTAGGAAACGTCGAGTGCGAAAACTGCCTCTGTATGGTTGAGCAAACAAGCCTGAAGCTTTTTCTAAAATATAGGGGTTTAAGAGAAACTTTTTTCCTCCAATCACTGGGGTATGGGATGGGGGGGGGGGGGGGGGTACCATCGTCTGTACAACAGGAAATACTCAGCGCAGAGTAAACCAATTCAGTGCGAATCTTGAGTCCTACGAATGAATGGTTTTATGGAAAACTCCCCTGTTTGAAGAAGCTGTCCGATACCAAGTGGTCTGATGCAACTAAGGCACTTTTATGTGGTTTTACGACAATCAAAGAGGTATTAGAGAGCATCTCCAATAACATGGAACAAAAAGCAGAATGTCGAAACTAGGCTTACAGACTAGTTTCAAAAATGTATCAGCAGCAAAATTCAAGAGGACGCAAACGAAATACGAAATATGACGGTTTCGTCGGCTCTACTATACTTGACGAAACTGTAGAAAATCAAACTCCCAAAAGAAAATTTGAGAATCAGGTGTTTATTTTTATCATTGACCATGTCTTGTCTGCCCTAACTAAACGCATGGAAGCGTATTAAAATGTCATAAGCTTATTTGGAATACTTCGGGAGTTAAAATATCTTACAGCTGAAGAGATCTCGGAGAGAACGCCCAGTATTGTTGCTTTTTACGAAGAAGATTTGGAAGAGAGCTTGGGGGAAGAACTCGTCCAATTCTCTGAGCTTATTAAAACAGTCTTGGCACATGATATTAAAAATGAGAAGCAGGAAGAGCTTAAGCTTCAATATCATAAGGTTATTGTAGAAAATTCATTGCAGTCCTGTTTTCCGAATGTTGAGACTTTCCTACGCAGTTATTTATCATTAATGATAACGAATTGCAGCAGAGTTCTCAACATTAAAACGTGTCAAAAACGAATTCCGTAATACGATGGGACAAGACTGTCTCAATAGTCTAATCCTGCTGAACATAGAATGGAAATTATACTCAGAGAAATGTCTTATATAATCACTAAGTTTGCTCGCATGAAGTCAAGAAAAGTTTGCTTATAAAATGTTAGAAATGAAATGATCCACTCCAGTGAGGCAGTACTTGCGGGGGTGTTCGTTCATGACTGATTTATTAGGAATTCCGTGATTGCGCAATTGGGTTTTACACACTTGCCCTCCGCGAGAGCGCCTGCAGAACGCATGAGGTCACTTAGACTCTTGGCACTCATCTGAAACAGACGAGAAAACCATGACCGGATAGCGGGATAATAATTTTATGGAATATTTCTTGACCGCTATCCGGGAAAAAGGGCAAATTGGCTGCCCGTCTTGTTTATCTGTGTAAATAAATAAAAAATAGTTTGTTTGTGATTATGGTGTCCATTGCTCTCCATCATTCATGACTCATGGAATAAGAAGCGGGTAAATCCATTTCATAAAACAAATGGCTATGAATAGTGTTATTTCGAAGTTTGCTCATGTTAACAATAATCAAGAATGTTTTTTTTTAGTACCCAAAGTTTTGGTAGGGATTATTAGGGGGGTGGGGTCCCCGTTGCAAGTTTTGCTACGGGCCCCGCTCTGACTTAATCCGACACTGGGCCCAAGAGACCAACAGAAAAAGGCGCATAAGTGAGAGAGACGTATAACTGAACAAGCCTACACTGTTAAAACAAGATACTTAGAAATGAGGCAAAACGTCTTGTTTTCAAGAACATCATTGACCCAAAATGGCTCCAGAACCAAATGTCTTGGAATTAGAAAACAGGGTGTCTTGTTTTTGAAGCACACGGTGTTCTTAAAAGTAATAACCAATGTTCTTGTTTTTGAGGCGGAAATATGTTCGAATATGATACGAAATGTGCTCATATACGAGACAATCCTATTCTTAATTTTTGAGACGGCTCTACTCTTGGAAATGATACAGTGCTGTGTTTATTTCCGAGTCATAACAGAATTTAAAAAATAAGCATTTTGCGTCTTGTTTATGAGTCAGGTCTTCTGTTTAGAAATGAGACATTTTTGTTAATTTTTGTTTTTGGATAATAATTTTACAATTTTTCAGATGCAGATTAAAATTACCAGTGGCCGCGCCGCAGCTGATTTTAAAGCGGCCGATTCAATTAAACGGCACTCACTGTATTATTTTTTCTGATGAATTAAGGATTTTTTTTTTTTTTCAAAATCAGTTTAATGCATGTTTTTTTTTCCCCCTTTTGACTTTTTTCTCTTTGGTTTTGTGTGCAAAGAATCACATGTCTGATTATCAAAAGTGAAACATGCATGAAAACTTTTTTAAAAAAAGTTTTTTAATTCATCACAAAAAAAAAGTGGGCGCTTAATAATTGAATCAGCCGCTTTAATGATTCAAATCGAGCGAAGTCCAGCTTATTTATATCAAAACTGTCAAAAAAGAAAGGTGATTTCAAAAAGCGACAGCCACTGTAGTAATTTTAGACTGCATCTGAAAAATAGTAAAAGTATTATTCAAATTAACCCTTTTATTTCAGAAACCCATCAAGTGCACTTTTTTAAATTTTAAACAACTAAACTAACTAAAAAGAACTTCTCCGTTTTAAAATCACAATAGGTTTAGTCGTTGGAAAAATTGCTTCTTATTGTATTGCAAAAACAAAAAAATAAAAAAAAAATAAGGTGACGGAACCAGTTACAGACAGGCATAAGCTTGGATTTAAAAACTAAGCTGTTTAGGCAGGTAAAACTGATATTTCTGTGACTCATGAATCCATCTAATGTTATTAGAGTCAATTTCAGGAGCCATTTCTTAAGCATGTCTGTAACTGGTCCCAATGGATGTCTCAAGCATGTCTGTAACTGGTCTCGTCACCTTACGGTTGGAATCAATTTTCCAATTGTTTTTTTTTTATTTTTTTTTTTTTTGCGAAAAATTGTTAAAAATTTTGCACTTAACAAGTTTCAGCAATGAAATAAATTTTTAAGAAAAGTTGTTCACACACATCACATATGAAGGCTCGTGTTTTTGCATCCGACGGTGTGCCTAAAATTGGCCATTCATAACCTTTAATAATATAATTTTGGGGGGGGGGGGAATCAGTTCACAGGTTTCTGCAACAAACGATTCAATTGTCATAAACTTCAATCTCCTACAAATGGATATTTTCTTTCATAGAATTCATACGAGTCTTGTTTTTAACTTTTTCGTGATTTTATAGAAGTTCAGTTTCTTATTTTCGAAAATTGCAATTCTTGTTTCTTAGTTTGTCATTTTTCTGGGGTTTTGCTGAACTTTTTTTTTCCGCTGTGCTGTTTTTCGTTCCTAATTTTATTTTTTTCATTGCTCTTTTTTTCTGTTTCTCATGTTCCCATATTTTACTCAAATTCCACTATGCTATCTTTTTTAATATTTAATTTTCTGAGAATAATAAGATAAAATTGAATATTAGGGTCATTCCACAAAAAAATCACCAACAAACAGCACGTAATAACGTGTATGTTTCATGTAATAGTAATCATTTAAATGGGTAATGAAAAAACAATTGCTTAAAAAATTATAAACATGCAAAATTATCACTTTTTATTGAATTATATGAGATATCACAGAAGGACAACATTGCTACTTTTTCATGGAATGGCCCATTTAGATGTGCACCCAATAATGCTGGGGAGTACAACTAATTTATAATTAAACCAAAACGATGCAAAAAATTTTAAACTTATGCATTTCATTTTCCGGAAAATTGCTGGTAGTATTTTTCCCCACCTTCATTTAAATTTGAGTCAATTAATTTTACATCTACACAACAAAATTATATGTTCTTAAAATTAATATATTAATTATAAATTATAATGTATATAATATATAATATTAATTTTATATACAAGAGCTAATCAAAAATAATGCATATAAAATATCTTTTTCAAAATTACCTACACTAACCCTGATTCCAGTCTTTTTTTCCAAAATAGTATCTATTACCGGAGCCAAGAAACATGTAACTCATAAGAAACAAATTTTATTGCCATATTTAGTAAGGTACAAACTTACTTCACTTCTCTACATAATCGCTGTTCACTTCTAAGCATTTTTCGTACCCCTGCACCAGCTTTTTTAACCCCCCTGCAAAGAAGTTTGCCGCCTGAGAGTTGAACCAGTTGACAACGGCGATTTTGAGTCCCTCTTCGGTTTCAAAACGTTTTCCACCGAGCCACTGTTTAAAGTGCAAGAAGAGGAAGTAGTCGCTCAGGTGCAATGTCGGGAATGTACGGTGGATGGTCAAAAAAATCCCAACAAAAATCTTGAATTTTCTTCTTAGAACGCGCGATATCGTAAAGCAGGATTATGCCAGATGACAGTTTACCGCGGAGTTTGCTTTAGATTAGATTGCACGATTGCACGTCTCAATTTGTTGATATAACAACAAACAACAATTTTTAAATAGTAGTGCGTTCAAGTTGAGGAAATTCTTCAGCTAGGCCAACTGATGAAACGATTTCATCAGTCTGGATACTGGGCCTGCCACTCCGCTCTTCGTCAACTGTAGGTTTATAAGCCAGGCATAATTGCCGATGAATTTCAGTAGCCATTTTCTGGATCTCCCAGGCAATGCTCCTCAGTTTCTGCAAGTAATGCCCTGCAAAGGAAATACAATGAGAAAAAACAAGTTTTGATTTAATGCATATTTATTTAAAGAAGGCTTCCCACTAAACTATGAAAATAAGCACTTTATTTTCTCTCCAACTCTTCATACAATATCACACCCAGTGTCTCTTTCCCACGTTCTTCGCAATTTTATCATTTTTACTTTGTGTACTCTCAGAATTTTTGCTAGATGAACATGTAAAAAGCTAAACTATTGTAAACTTAAATTAAAAAATTTTGGGACTGGAACAAAAAGCAAAAAAAAATTCAAACACAAGTCAATATTAAGCATTCGGCAGGAAGTTTCCCCTTAAGTGACTGCAGCATGATGCCAGGGTGAAAAAAATAAATTTTCGAATTTCGAATCGCCTGGGGTCTCAAAAGTTGCCTTTTATCTCTACTGCCTAGAATAATATCCTTAGGTTTCCATATTGTCCCAAATAATATCAAAAGTACCAAAAGTTCAAACTTTTTTTTTACGAAATTGAAAATACATATTTTAGAAATGTTAGGGGACATAAATATGAACTCTTAGTTACATTAGTATCTCTTAAAAGTTTGAGTTCAATAGGAGTAATTTCTCTAAATTTCCCAAAAGCCAAAAAAATAACCGAAAATCGACATTTAAGCTTTCATTTTCACACGATACGAAAAAACCAAAATAGGTTAAGTGTACACAATATGGAAATTTTAAACACTGAGTTAACTTTCACAACCCCTTTCATTTCCAAAATATGTATTTTCAATTTTGAAAATCAATTCGAAAAAGGTCGATTTTTGGTATTTTTTTGGAGTTTTTTGGGACAATATGGAAACCTAAAGGTACTATCCTTGGGGCTAAAATTTTAAGGGTAATTTAGTGGAGCCAAGAGGCAACGTTTGAAACCCCAGGGGTTTGAAATTCGAAAATTTATTTTTTTCACTCCACCCTAATGGAGAGTGTCCATATTTTCAATACATTCATACATAACAGATATTAGACGAGGAGATGTGAGAAAATTTTAATTCCGCAAAAGATGCTGTGAACTGGAAAAGTTTGGGAACCCCTGGTCTAATTGCATTAAAGTTGATAAACATGCAACAAATAAATTATTTAACCAAATCAAAACAATAACAAAGAAAACCAACTTTCCTACCACACATACACTAGGTTTTAACATGCCAAAGAGAAGGTTCAACATTAGAGATGCACCAAGTAGCACTTTGGCCGAGTACTCAGCCTTTCACTACTCGGCCGAGTACCAAGTACATACATACACGTTACAGGGTTAGAAATAACTAAAAAATCTTACGGGCCCTACTGACCAGTGAACAGGAATCTTTTTCTTTAAATATTAGAAGTCAATCTTTTTCTCACTTTAAAAATTACTCATTTTTACTTCTGTGTTGTTATCATTTTGCCACAAGTTTGATTAGGAATATATTGGAATATGAGACAAAGTTTTTTTTAAACAAGTTCATTAATATTTGTCTTAAGGATCACTTGGATTGTTCCTGATCATAGGTAAGTTGCCCAACACCAATATGAAAAAGGTAACTAGTACATTCGCACATCCTTAGTTAGCTTTTACACTAATTTGGTTTTAAACCTGTTTTTAAAACTTTTACATAAAATTCAAGTCATATTTTATATTTCTAGCAATTGTAAATAATTGCATTATATATATTTTTGCATCTTTTTAATTACTGAAAAAAATATCTTGAATAATATTCAATTATCAGGGACCGCGCTAAGGATTTTAAGTTGTTAGCCAGTATATAAGCCAAATCTCAAAAGTCTTAGCCAAACTTCGAGAGTTTTAATCAAAGAATTTTAATTGTTTGTTTTTTTAATGTAATAAGTGTATTTTTCCCCCCAAGTGAAAATTTCTGACAATATTCCATTCGCCAATACTTTAGCCAAATCAGAATTTTTTTCGCCGAATTTTCTATTTTATAGCATTTGGCGAGGTGCGAACGCTTAGCGCGGCCCCTGAATTATTTACATTTACTCGGTATCGGCCGAGTACCCGATTCAAATTTAGTACCGAATAGGAATATTTACCGAGTACTCGGTGCATCTCTATTCAACATCTGAAATTATTTAATACACAAACTGATCACATATGGAAAGTTCTTCATAAATAGGATAACTAACTTATTTCAAACATGATTGTTTACATTAAAAGTACAGTGCCACCGGTGTTTGAGATCTCCTCTTTATGTTATATAAATATAGTTTAAGATAGTAAAATTTAACTAAGTTGTCAGTAGACAAATTTTACCTTTATTCCTGTTACATATTGAGTTGCTACAGTAATTTTAGGAGTGGATTATAATTGCATACCATAAATTTATAAATCATGGAACACAAGAAAAATTCGAAAGGGAGGTTGGTTGGTTGGTTTGTTTGGATTTTTTGGCGCAAGAGCCTTATTAGGCTATACTGCGCCAAGCAATAGTTTTATTTAAAAGATGAAGAGATGTTAGCGAAGATCATCTCAAATACAATGGACATAAAACTTTTAAAATTTTAAAAACAGTTCAGTGCAAGACACATACAAAGCTTAAAATTTCAAATGGTAAGACGAAAGCAAGAATTGTCGAGCGACAGATTAAAAACAGAAATGCATAACAAACAAGATAACATATAAAACCAGAAACATTTAAACGAAACAAAGACGAAACCAACAAGATAACAGAGATAAAAACACTATATTAGAGTAAAAAACCAACGTCATGTAAAAAGGGAAACAAATTAGGATGGGTTGTATCCCCAAGTAATTCCGTCAAAGACGGATAAAAATTATTAAAATATTTAAAACGAATATGTTTAAAATTTGGGCAGTTACATAAAATATGTAACACTGTCTGATTAACATTGCATGTGTTGCATAGTGGGGCTGGTTCATGACAAAGGAGGTATTTATGTGTGAATCTGGTATGGCCGATGCGAAGACGGGCTACTATTACTTGTTCTTTTCGCTTATTATTAAATGATTTAAAACCTTTTGTCGAGGGCTGGATGGCATGCAATTTATTTTGTGTTTCAGCGTCCCATTCATTCTGCCAATGTTTGTTAAGACTGTCTATAATACAGTTCTTGATGTCTTCAAAAGGAACAAGGTCTTCAGCATGGGCACTTGCAGCCTTGGCAGCTGTGTCGGCTGCATCATTCCCAGCAATGTCTACATGACCAGGGATCCAACAAAATATTATTTTAAAATTTTTCTCTTTTAGACTGTCGAAAGGGAGGTTTCGAGACATAGAGATGGAAATTACAAAGTAAGCAATTGGAAAAAGTCAAACACTTAATAGATTGTTTTGCTGTTGTTGATATATTTCTACGTTTTCAGGAATTCAATTCAAAATCCTCACACACAGGGTTGGGTTTTTCCCTGGAAAAACTGGTTTTACCAGGACATGAGAAAAACCAGGTTTTTACCGGGGAAAAAACCTAGGAAATACTGTTTGTCCCTTTCTAAATAAGCCTCTGCATAGATCTTATATTTTACTATTATGTCCTATGTATTATTTTGTCTTAATATATTATTCCATATTACCAAAAACACCATGTGACAAGTAATGAAATGACAACTATCTCACGAGTTAAAGATGTGTAGAATAAATAAATAAATAAGAGGGAAGGTTTTCGTTTCGGATAAATTAATAATCTCACTAAATTTTTAAAGTTCGTCAGTAGGTAATATAAATGAATGTTAATCAAAATAATTTATTTGTGTTACATGTGAATTGTACTAAACTAAATCAGCTATTGCACTAATCATGCACACGAAAAAATTGCATTTTTCCACAGAATGAATGTTAAGAGGACACAAATATTTATATTGTTAAATTTATGTGTTTTCCTTTCTTTAAAAATTTTCTTAAGAAAACATTAACTGCATTTATTTTACGCATGAATGAACTTAGCAAACATATCCGTTGAAAATTAATTATTTGAGTAAAATTACCGAAACAATAATTATGTTTTAAGCATGAGAATTTTTACAATAACATATTATTTATGAGTTTAGACTTTCATTTATTCCTTAGCACATATTGCAAAAGAAAACAACAACGGCAAATATTTTTAGAAGCATTTTTTTTATTTTGTTGGCTCACAAAAAACCAGCAAAGTCAACAATAAAAACACATTATCACCATCAAAATAAAAAAATGCTTTCCTTTTCATTTGGATCCCCCCCCCCCCCCCCCGTGTACATAGCTCATATTAGGAGGTTGTGGATATTATAGTATTGTTCGTAACTTAAGTTCTAGCTTTGAACGAATGATTAGTCGTTGAAATTTGATTAAAATTTAAAAGAGGGGAGGGAGAGATTGTTCATGTTTATACAGCCTTGATCATTTTACCTTAACTTACACTTTTAAAATCAAAAACATTTTTATTGAAAGGAAACCCCTTGAATGTTTTATATTTTTGTCCAAGATGGTAAAAACCATGGAGAAATCGGGTTCTTCTAAGGAAGGTAAATACCATGGTAAAAACCACACAGATGGTAAAAAACAATGCCAACTCTGTAAACAACACACATTATATAAGATCCATCATTTCGAATTATTTCGGGAGGGGAGGGGGACACAAAGGGTGTAAACTCAATGTAAATAATGCTAAAAACAGCTTACCATTTACACATATAGATACAGGACAGGCTAAGTTTTCGCGGGCTTCGTCCGTTAGTGAAATCGATAAAGTTAAAATTGTGCTATACTTATTGCTAAGACAACTGGTTAATTCAAAAAAGGTAGCAAATAAAAATAAAAGCAGGGTAACTGTTCATAATCATAACACTGAAAATTAAAAACTTACCCGTCCATCGGCGCTGGGGAAATTCCCTTTCCTTCCTGCTCGGCTCGCGTAGTGATATCTGTTTTCGTCGGAGCTGAATCGTGGGATGTGGTTAGTCACGCGCAAGAAACAAATAGTCCTTTATTTTATTGGAAATAAGCGGATTTGTAGACATAGAAAATCGTTTCATGATGATAAACTTTGTCTTTTTCTACGAATTTAAATTGTTTCAATGTAAATAAAGTAATATTTCCCTTTTCCGTATTTGTGAAATATTTAAGTAACAGGTCTGTCTCAAAACTCAAATTTTCGGAGACTCAAATTCAAGACCAATTGACTCGGAAAAAACAAGTCACTATTTTGTCTCATTTTCAAGCAAGTCAGTTTTAACAGTGTATTAAAAGGACTAAAACGCAACATAGGTTCTAATGAGAGAATGAATGAGAATGTTTCTATAGACAAGGGACATATTCCTACGGTTTGGCAATTGCTGTAACGTAACTACAATGATAAAGAGAAAATAAAAATTGTAGTATACCTAATTACAAACTGTTTCCTTTAAAACAATCCATAATTGGTAATTAATTGTTCCTCTATGAACTCTAGTTCATGGGGAGAGAATGCCTTCCTTGAGTAATAAAGGCGAAATATTGAAGATGAAAGTGAAGAAAAATGCTTATATACAGAAAATAAATAATTTTTTTTTGTACATTTTACGGAAAATTCGGCGCATAAGTGAAGTATTTATCTTTAGAGCGACGCATAAACGAATGATACTATCATTATTTTGCTATGGAATGTGCTGGCATCATTCAAAATCGTCGTATGAGGGAAAAAGGCGCATAAACGAGGCGGCGTATAAGTGAGAGTTCACTATATAATCAGGGGCGTAGGAACCGGGGGAGCTCGAGCTCCCCCTGGAATATTTCAGGCCGGCTCAGCTCCCCCGGAAAAATTCCCGTACTCAAAATTTTCGTAGTACATTTTTGGTGAAGAGCAAAAGAAAAATCATTTGTGACTCTTGTTTGGAGGATGAAAACTCAACAGTATCTAATTAACTTTTAGAGCTTAAAGCGCACAATTTGATATGTTTTTCTTTAATAGCACTTTTAATCTTTTATCAGTATTACCTGGATTTTAACCATTGTTACCTCTTTTACACGATGCATTGGACGGGAAGATAAAGACAAGATAATTATTTTCAACTAGCGGTACCCGCACTGCTTTGCCCGTGGTATAAAATTAAAAGTTCATTTTTAAAATAATTGATATAGCAGAAAAAATACTCTATTTTAGTTATAATTCAACTACAATTCCTTCAAAGTATGACATAAAAACTTGGTATGGACCCTACACTACTTCCTTTTACGTGTACATTTCTTAGAAGATGCCTTAAGTGCTAAAATAGTGCTTGGAGGGAGCAAGATAACAATTCAAACATTTATATCCCTAGTTTTGCCACGAAACAATGCAAAAAAAATGTTTTACAATGATTAATCTCCGAAATATCGCCGATTTTAACATCATTCAGTGGATTTTTCTCAAAATATCGCCAATAGCGCCAAATTGAACCCCCCAAAAAAATTAATCGCCAAATTTGTCGCCAAATTGGCGACAAATACTTGGCGACCAAAGGCTTGGCGAAATATCGCCAAGTATTCGCGTCAATTCATCTGCATTGAAATGAACACTGATTTACTCCATAAAAGGGGTAAAGCATCCCCTTGTGACATTCAAACCCAAAGGGGAGATGCACAAAAATAAGCCAAAAGAGAAAATAAGAACAATTTTGTTTTGCTCACAGAAACCAACAGAAATCTTACCAAAATTTGAAAGAAAAAAAAAGTTTCCTTCCCTAGCTTTAAAAAACAAAACAATACATTTTCCGAAATGAAACACTTTAAAAAGAACGTTGCAATGTCGCAATTTTACGATATTTGTTTAATCTTTGTGCTTTGGGTACCCCTTTCTCGCTAAATAGGCGACTGTTTCCAAACGTTGCCAAAATCAATATTGCTGAAATGCGAAATCCATGAAATGAAAAAAAAAATCCGCCAAATCTTTTAATTAAGTCATTAGTATATTGGAAACAGGGTTGCCGGAAAAATACTACGCTCCTTATTTGGGCCGAAAAAATACTACCATAGTATCAAAAATACTACGTCTGGCAACGCTGGAAAAAGAACGAAACAAAAATAAGTATGAACACGTAACCATGGTAACAACATGAAAAGTTGATTTCCGTTGATAAAATAATTCATTTCATTTTTTTTCAAACAAATTTCATTCTCGAGTTCAACCATTTTAGAATCGTTTGGGTTGCTTTACTGAAGGTAAGCCTTGAATTCCGGGATTCTAAAAACAATTGTTACAGCTCTCCTGCTGATCGTAGAAACTTCGGAAAAACTTCATTTTGTGCAGAAAATTTCACGCTTTCGAATGACATAAGACTTGAAAATGTGTATGAAATATTTCTTCCCTATTTTATCGAATATCCGCTAAGAATTCGAATAGAAAAAGAACGAAATGGAATGTTCGAAAAATCGCTTCGAGGTGCAAAACTACATGCTACAAACTAATTTTGTGCCAAGTGGCATGAAAATCGACCGAACGGTTTTGGCGCTACGCGCGTAACAGACAGAAAGACAGACAAACCTTCAGCTTTATTATTAGTAGAGATTACTGTAAAACTTGCAATTTTACAGTTTATGAACATAAAATTAGCAATTTTACGGTTTATTAACATAAAATTAGCTGTAAAAACAACAGTGTAATACTGGCAGCAGAGGCTCCAGTTTAAAACTCTAAAATGCACAGTAATAAACTGTCAAACTAGTAAATTTACCCTTTATTACTGTAAACTAGCAATTTGTAGTTTACTACTGTAAAATTAGTTGTTTTGCAGTTGATTACTGATCGGTAAGGCGTCGGACTCGTGTTCGGAGGGACCCGGGTTTGATCCCAGCCGATCAAAGATCCAGTCTTGATTAATGGTGGCTGGGAGACGTTAAAAATGTCGTGGTCAAAAAGTCCTCCAAGTGAAACGATACCTCTGGGGGCCAAGGGGTTTTTCTCGACCCTTGGTCTGGTTCAAAAAGAACAGAGCGCTCTTCAGGGTCCTATCTCGGTTAAACCTTGAGTTGTGGTAGGTACGGGGGACCCTGGAGTGTGTGAAGTTGATTACTGTAAAAAACTGTAAAATTAGTTATATTATACTGTAAAAACAGCATTTATTTTTTAGTGTATTACAAAAACGCATGAGCAAAGATACTAAAATTTTAATATTTGAAATACTGTTTTCTGAAATAGGCTTTATCAACCTGGGGCTCGTGCCCCACAATCTTTTGAACTAAAAAAAGTGAATCTTTTAAACTAAAAAAACATATAATTATTAATTATGAACGCGTTTCCCTTGTCAGCTGTCAGGCCTTAAATTTCTGCCCATTCTGACTGTTAAATGCTTCCTAAACGAGAAATTTTAAAATCAGCCAATTTTTTATCCGCAATTAAGAGTACGTGTAGCACGTAAAAAGGTAAAATTAAATGTCAAATAGCATTAAAACAAAAGTCCCCCCCCCCTCAGTATAAAATTTCAAAACCATAAAAGTATTTTTTTAATAATATAATTCGCTTTTATGAAAACTCGATGACAATTTTTTTAGGCCTTAAAATTGTTAGGCATTATGTTTCAATTAGTTCTAATACGACGCAAAGGAATTACGATGTATCTTTTCAGCGCACTTCCACAAAGTTATATTTTTTAAATTACATATATTTCTCTACATAAATAAATAAATAATAATAATAAAATAAATAAGCAGAGAACGAATTGAGTTCTGATGCAAATGATTATTAATTAGTATGGAATTATTATTATTAATATTATTACAGAATGGAACTTTATGTTGGAAAATACTTTTCCAGTAGTTATTTTATTTGTATTTTTTAGTTTAGTGTCCTAAATTGGTAAAACAAGTACTTGAAATGAAGCGTTTATTAAGTAATCAATATCAATTATTACGATCAACTAACCAATCAACGTGTCCCTATATGGCATGTGTGTACTGTGGAAGTTGGACTTCACACCGAATTACGATACAGTTGAAAAAATGAACCAGCGCACCCCAAACTGCCAGCCTAGTTGCCACAAGACAACAACATTTTTGAACGGAACTTTCTATATTCAATATTCAATAATGAATTCAATATGGGTATATTTAATAATAAATTCAATATGAGTATATTCAATAATGAATTCAATATGAGTATATTCAATAATGAATTGTTTTTAAAATGTAGGGATTCCGTAATCTATGTTAGCTCAATCAATTTATTTATGCGTTCAAATGAATAAACTGAAACGTAAAATGATTTCAGAAATGTCACGGGCGTAGCCGTACGGTTCACGCCTGCAACACGTAAAAGTCATTTTATCATTATTTTTTAAATACAAAATATTATTTTTTTAGAAAGTTGATGCTTCAAATTATGATTCACAGTGCTCCTTCTATTTGAATGTATTACAATTGAAGGGCGTGGGAGTTGAAGGGGTTATTTGACTAAACAAAAATTGCGAGCGATCAAAGTTCAAAGTTTTATTGTGCAGTTGTTGCAGCTTTTTTATTTTCTGGTTTTGTCGATAGTGCTGTGCGTATGAAATTGGTCTAATGACATCTATTATGTACCAAGTTTTATTTGCTTACCTGCATCCTTTGCTTACCATTGTCCAGAGTGTTCATTTTTTAAAATGTAACATAGCCCCTTCATCCTCTAAGCCCTTCAATTAAAAGCCAAAGTTTAAAATTCCAGGAATGAAGTGCAAATAAATGTGTGAAAATATCACATTGTGAAAATGAATTGACCGTGTAGTTACAATTTTTCACTTCATACCATCGGCATTAACAGCGCTACATTTGCAAATGTACGTTAAATGCGTCCGTATCTGTTACAGGTTGCAGTATCGTAACTTCGATCCACTCAAGACCCTCGACACTGGATCCGACAGTGTTGTCGACAAATCCCTTCCGTCTGCGCCACTTGGATCTGACGGACTGCCAAAGATTGGACGACAACAGCCTCGAAAAGATAGTCAGGTATTTCTCTTCCTTCTTTTACCTAAACTAACCAATTTAGGAAACCTAAAAATCAATTAATTAATCAATTGACACTATCTTCGGAAGGGCCGTAGTAACCTGATCGGTAAGCCGTCGGTGCGTCGGTCTCGTAACAGGAGTCTTAAATCGGATAGATATGTCTACTCGGGCTCGGATACCCGAGTGGTTTCAGAAACAACAAATCAACGAAACATAATCACATAGACTGCCGGCCACCTTGTCTAGCGGTCAGAGAAGTCTGATTGCGGATGGGGAGTTTCCAGTTTCGAATCCCTGCTCGGGCATGGATGCTTCTGTCCCATTCCTTTATCTGTGTAAATGTGGTCGTTGTACAGTGAATGGTTGCCTACCCTACCCTATAAAACGGGTCCTTATGGTGTGTGTGTACTGTGGAAGTCGGATTGTATACCAAATTGCGATGCAGTTGAAAATGTGACGCAGTGCAACTCTAGTCCTAGCTGGCGTAAGACGACAAAGACACATAGATTTTCAGTTGGAACCACGCAAAAGGTTTGCTACAAGTGAGGGATCGCTATAGCACGAATTCGCTATAGTATGGTTCGACTATAATATTAAAATTCTAAAATTGCAAATGAATAAAATAAGATATCATGTCTAACCATTGATTCAGCTGTTTCATTTTGCACAGGTATTGTTCCCAACTGACGCATTTGTACCTGAGACGTTGCACACTGATCACAGACGTTGGACTGAAGAGTATAGCAAGTTATTGCATTGCTTTGCGTGAGCTGAGCGTCAGTGACTGTATACTGCTCACAGACTTTGGCCTGTACGAACTGGCCAAGCTGGGAGCAAACATGAGGTACCTCAGTGTTGCCAAGTGCGACAGGATATCGGACGCGGGCGTCAAACAGATTGCCAGGCACTGTTACAAACTGAGGTAAGTAGCTTAGAAAATAAATCATTAGTTTTGTAAAAGCACACAAAACAGTATAATTGAAATTAAAAACCAACCTAAATGAAGCACAAATTAGGTAGAAAGTACAACAAATAGCTACAATGGAGCCTCTTCCTCAGTACAAAAAGCTCAGCACACGGCATGAAAGTGCTTGCACTTTCTACCTTAATTTGTACTTTATTTGCGTTGGTTTTTAACTTCAAGTATATTTTAGCACGAAACTCTTTTGATCACATTTTATTCATATAAAGCAACGTTCAAAAGCACAAATGCGCAGGAATGCTGCACACACGTGTTTCGGCGTTGCACGAAACGCTTTTTTCAAAGCAAAAATGTGAGCTTATGGATGCACAGACATCCGACAAAAGCCTTTTAACGCCGAAACACGTGTCTGCAGTATTCATGCGCACTTGTACCTTTCAACGTTGTTTTACCTGCTTTTATTTTTATGTACAAAGGTATTTATCTATTGCATTAATTTTTGTTTTCAAATGAATCGGTGAGGAAAAAAAAATATGACTTTATCGTTTGAAATTAGTTAGCTATTAATGGCGACATCTGTAAGAACACTGGTATGCAAAAATTAAGGACGAGACTATTTTCTCAGTATAACGATGCACAATAGCTTTCTAAACCAATGCATATAATACCATAAGATCTGCAAGAACATAACATGGGTAAGGTAAGCTACATTTCCCAAAATAGTCGAAACATTCATAAAGCATTTATTCAGCAAGAAATATCCCTTCTTGTTTTCAAACTTTCAATCCGTTTTAAAAACAAAACATGGTGTATCAGAAACCTATTTTATTTAAAAAAATTCTGCTTTTTAGTATTATGAATGAAATTTTGCAATTGATTTTAAACATTTCAATGAGATATAGACAGAAGGCTTGCCATTAAGGGGGGGGGGCGAGGGAGATGATCCCCCTTTTAGGGAATCAATTTATTTACAGGTAAGTAAGCTTAATTTTTGCCATTGTTTTAGAAAATATACGTTGTGTATACAAAACACCCTTTAATGCAGTATAATATAATGCATCTACTGATGATTTATTAAGCTATTCAATCGCTGTTTTTCTGGGGGGAAATTTATTAACAAGAAAGCGTATTTTTTTAGATAATTCACTTAAATATTTAAAACACAGTGACAACCTTGGAAACAAGTTCTTTTACTCTTTTAGCTGTGCTTGGGAGGAATAGAGATCAGTTTCGCATCGTGGGGCGTGGTCGGAGCTTTTAGTGCTGCTACCTGTTGGTAGAAATTAAAATAAATTACCGCTGGAGGAGAAATTTACTTATTTCGCTCTCTGCTCGTCATTTAGGGGGGCAAAATCAAGAGGGGCAATGACCTCTTTTGCCCAGAAAAGTATATAGAGTACTTATGTATTTATTTCTTTTTTTTTCAATCAATGACTTTGTTTATTCTTATATTTTGTTTTGAAATGACAAGTCAGCCTTTCGTATGGGCGATTATACGTGATTACTCACACTTTAAAAAATGAATATTGTTTTTACGCTACAATACAGCTAATTTTATAATAATAAGCTGTAAAAATTGCTAATTTTACAGTATTAAACTGTAAAAATTGCCTACGTTAAAATAACAAACTGTAAAATTGCTTACTTTAAAGTAATAAACTGTAAAATTGCTAATTTTCCAGTAATAAACTGTGAAACTGCAAATTTTAGAGTTTATTACCGTGCATTTCACAGTTTTAAACTGGAACCTCTGCTGCCAGTATTATACTGTTATTTTTACAGTGTAGTACAGCTAAATTTTACGGCAATAAACTAAAATTCCTAACTTCACAATAAGAAACTGTAGAATTGCTAGTTTTACAGTTTATTACCGTGCATTTTACAGTTTTAAATTGGAACCTCGGCTGCCAGTATTATACTGTAAAAACAACATTTCATTTTTTGCAGTGTACATGATAACTCAGTTGAAAAGTCGATTAAAAAGCGCATACTCATATTTCTGTTATTAAAGAAAATAAATTATTAACTTATTAACATTTTACAGGTATCTGAACGTGCGCGGATGCGAAGCTGTTTCGGACGACGCTTTAGAAGTCATTGCTAGGAGTTGCCCGAGGCTACGAGCTCTGGACATCGGCAAATGTGACATCACGGACAGAGGACTGAAAATCATTTCTCAGCACTGTCCCAACCTGAGGAAACTGAGTGTCAAATCGTGCGAGATGATCACCGACGACGGCATCCAAATAATTGCCTACTATTGCCGTGGGTTGCAGCAACTCAATATCCAGGACTGCCCAATAACGCTCGACGGATATAGGACAGTTAAAAAGTTCTGCAAGCGTTGTATCATTGAACACACGAATCCTGGCTTCAATTGATGGCCATTGCGACCATGATCTGGTGTGATAGAGGCAACAGAATGGCTTTGAAGTGATTCGCACTGGAGTCTCGGTAATCTGAGCTAATTGGAGTTAATAATTCTTCATCACCACAAAAACTTGGATTAACCGGAGAATTGATGACCGGATGATGAGTAAAATGATGATAGTTCCACTTTTGAAACTGTTTCAAAAATCATGAACAAAAAATTCGTATTTTCATTCAATATTATGTTTGAATTTGATTCTATGAAACCAATCTCAATGAAATTTTAATAATATGCAATGACATTTATGATTAAGTAAAATTGTTATATTGGAGCTACCAAATATATATAATAGTTGAAGTGCATTTTTGGATTTTTAATAATAATCCAAATAATGTTTGGTTTTAATAAGAAAACAACGAGAGTTTTGTGATACGAACACTTTAATTTCAAATTAATATATTGAGTTATTTAGGAGCTATATCATTCAGATAAAAATATTTTTCAGAATGAAAAAATTAAAAGCGAAATAAAACCTAATGTGTTAGATCACTGAAGTTAAAAGAAATGTATTTCTCGAGAAAAATCGTTTCTTCTTTTTTTTCTCTCTCTTTCTTTTTCAATAAATGAACACAACTGTATTTTCTATTTCTCTAAAGCCGCAGCTTTAAATTTTTATTTCATCTAAAGATAATAGAAATGTTTTAAATTATTGTTTTTCCTATCATAAAAAATAATTGTAAACTTTTTTTTTTTTTTGTCGTATTAAGAAATATGTCATAGCACGATGATAAAAGAAATTCTTTGTAGGTTTCTGGAAAACACATCATTTCTTTTTTTTTACATAAAATGAATAGTTCCTTTCCCGAAAGCAGAATACTGCTAAATCGGCGACGTACGTCGCAGAACAGACATCGCGGTTGCAGAACAATTCTGTTTAAAATTGAGCAAAAAAAAAAAAGTTACAATTTGAAAGCGCGCACAAAAAAAAAAAAAAAAAAAAAACGTTTCGTTCGTAGCCCATGTCTCGCAGAGTAGCAGGCAATAATGACGGCGCCGCCGCAGCCAGTGCAGTGAAAATTGCCATATAGACCACAGCAGACGTGCGGACGACTTCACTTGAGCTTTTGAGGACCTTCCTGATTTTTCCGCAGAACTTCAGTGATGACACTTGCGCTGCGCAGGCTTCGTTTGAAGTTCTGCAGTCCTTATTATTTGGGCCACAGAACTTTAGCTACGAAACTTGCAGTACACATTCGTTGTTCAAATTATGTTTCCAACGATTATTTTTTTCCGCCTGAGAATATTTTGCAAGCCTTCGTATTTTGGCCGCAGATCTTAAGTGACGAAGCTTGTGGTATAGGTACACAAATCAGTTCTTCAAATTATGTTTAAAACAATTTTTTCGCAAGAGAATCGCAGAGGCGCAGGTGTTCAATTGAAGTTTTGCAGGTCTTCACATTTTATCCGCAGAACTTCAGTGACGACACTTTGTAGTATATATTAGAAGATATTCAGTTATGTTTAAAATCATGCTTCCTCATGAGGGGATGGCGGGGACGCAAGCTCCGCTTGAAATTCTTCGGGCTTTCACATTTTGGCAGCAGAACTTCAGTGACGAAGCGTGTAGTACAAATAGTTTTTCAAATTATGTTTCAAACAATTAATTCTTCCTCGTTAAAGAGTCGCGGGGAGCGGGATTCGTTTGAAGTTCTGCGGGGGGGGGGGGGGGGGGCTACACATTTTATCAGCAGAACTTCAGTGACGAAACTTGCAGTACAAACTATAGTTATTCAAATTTTGTTTCAAACAATTAATTCTTTGTTAAAGAAACGCGGGAAAACGGGCTTCGTTTGAACTTCTGCGGGCCTACACATTTTATCCGCAGAACTTCAGTGACGAAACTTGGAGTACAACATTTGTTCTGCGATCCGGAAATTAGTTAACGTCCCAATGTCGAGCTTGAACTTTTTGAACTTGAGTTTTTTGAACTGAATTTCTGAACCGATGATGAAGTATATATATGGTAAGCATTAATAACATAATTATAAATACATTTGTCAAACTAAAGCATTTAAAATATGAATTAATGCAAATAAAGCAAGAAGTATTTGCAAACTTATGAAATCTTTCTAATTCAAACTCTTCATAGAAAAATGAAACAAATTTTAAAAATAATTATTGTCTTTACCATGGTATTAAATAAATAAGTTGACTGGTTGGATTTTTGGCATAAAAGCTTTAATAGGCTATACTGAGCCAAACAATTGTTTAAAAGTAAAGGTGTCAAAATGAAAATGTTTGAAGAAAGAGCCTGTAGAATTAAGAAAATTTTTGCTGAAATCAACACATCAATGAAGTTTTAAATTTTGAATAGTAAAAAACAGAAATCCAATCTGCTGAAGAAGGAGCAATTTCCCTAACAAGTCTTTCAAAGAAGGATGAAAATGACTAAAGAATCTGAAACGAATATGATTGAATTTTGGACAATCCGCGAGCAATCTCCATTGTATATGCAATACTGTCTGGTTGACATTACGTGTGTTACATAAGGGAGCTAGATTCATGGCAAAACAGATGTCTGTGAGTAAATCTGGTGTGGCCCAGAGAAAAAGGTATTACAACTTCTTTTCTGGTGATCTTTGATGACTTGAAACATTCGTCGAAGGCGGACAACAATGCAAATAATTTCGCGACTCTCTCTATTCCAGTTCTTTTAAAAAAAAAAAAACACACACACACACAAAGACAGCATGCAAGTACGCAAGCATATATGAGTCATTCTAATGAAAATGGTACATATCATGTCCGAGACTTTAGAATTTTTTAAAATAAATTTTAATAAGTCCCACCCATTTAGTGTATTTTTTATTGGTTCTTCTTTTAATTTTGTGCCATCAAGGATCAATTCATTAGGTATAATCCATTTAGAAAGGACGCAACAAAAATTATCTTTGTCAGAAGAAGGAGAAAATGACGTGTCCCACCTTCAAATTGCTAGAATTTTAAATGTGATTTAAAATTAAACTGAAATGTAACAACAAAATAAATGACACTGCAGTGCACAAAAGATGCTTCTGACACCATTTCTGCAGATTATTACGCAAATGAAAAAAAAAGTTCCCAAAAAACACTATTATTTATCCATGTCCCTAGTTTTTTTACGTTTCAAATTGTCTACTCTGTTACAAGCCTTTTGGAAATAAAATAAGCAATTGCATTCAATCTGATATATTTTTTAAACATATATGTAGCATAACTGCCGTGATTAGCTTGCTACTTTGAATTATGTGGTCAACACCCAGGGTGAGCCTCATTCTTTTCTTATGGTAGTTAAGTTGAACTGTTGGATGTCCACTCTGTTACATTCGATTTCATGATGAAAAAAAAGAGATTTTTTTTTTCTTGAAATTGCAGACAGACTTTCAGTTTTAGGCTGTTTATTCCAAATTGTTATTTATGCTTGTTTTGTGATTCTAACTTTTCTTTGTGATTATGAAGATATTTTAAAGGCTTATTTGTCCACTCTGTAACACAAAGTGATCAAAATATTTAATATCCTTCCTGATATGTTATGTACTAGTTATTTACACTTCATTATACACAAATAAATGGAAACTCAATAAAAAAATATGATTAGCTGGTGGAAATTATTTAAATTGATAATCTTAATATAAGTAAAGAGTTTCAGACATGATTTGTACCATTTTCGCTGGAATGACCCATACATATCGATATATATATTATATAAATATTTATTTATTTTCAATTTGGTTGCGTTTCATTAAATTTTAAATTGCAGTACATTATTTGTAAAAATGAGAAAACACTTTTTGGTAACATTTTGACGGTAAATAGTATATACTGTATAAATCTATCTTGCAGAACAATTTTGAGCAAATAATTTTGCGTTGCAGAACATCACTAAGTATTCTGCTTTGGGGGTTCCTTTTAATAATCTCGGTTATATTGCAGTTTCGGATGTATCGAGCTTTCTTGTCTCCAATTGCGATATAACGACATGTTACTGCAGTGTTATAGCATTTTTTGGAATAATACCGCAAAAAACCTCCTAAGGCACTGTATAGTTTCCTAGTTTCCTTCAAAATTAAATAATGATTGTTAAAAAATTAAAATGACTTAGCAACTTGTTTCAAAGTTATCCTGCCACTCAGGGTATTTTGAACTATTTGAGAAATAGGATGCAAAATTTACTTTTAATAAAAAAAAGAAGTTCAACTTTGAAATTGCAAAATAAAAACTCTCTATTTTTATTTCTGTACACCAAGAGATTTCTGTGATTTACAATATTGCATAAAATATGGCAAAATAATGCGAGAGACTTCAAAAACTTCATATATCAGCATTTAAAACTAGTTGTTTAAGAGTTACTCCTACTCGCAGATTTACCGAATTTTCGTAATAACGGGGTTCGGATTGCTGAGACTCTTGTGTACTAAGTTCTCGAACAGATAAAATGACGTAAGTGCATTTTCAAAATCGAGAACAGTGATCCTAGTTGACAATTTCCAGAAAAAGTACATTGAAATGCAACCTAACTTGAACTTGTCGGCCATCATTGTTGTAATGATGATCAATATCTGTAGCCAAGAGTTTTTATTTGGCACTTTATTTATGTTTGTAATGCTCCAAGTATGGTACTGGTATTGTCTCACCTTTAGAAGCTGTGCTTTGGCGACTTCGAGTGCAATGCCAAATTTCTGACAAACATGTGATAATATTAACTTATTTTCTATGAAGTTATGTTTCAGATGCAATACAAAAATTTTCACTGATTATTCATATTTAAAAATTTGCTTTCAGAATGAAAAACGTGATGCTTTAATGGGCTTTCTGTTCTCAAAATCAATGCAAAAAATTCCTCGTAAGTTTAGTGAACAAAATATTTCATCACTAAACCAAATACATATGTACCAATTTTAGCGCACGTTATTTATTTTTGCTATTTATTTAAATTCATTTTTTTTCCATTAGAAAACATAATAATTAAAGTCATAAACAACAGAGCCAACTGGTGTGATTGTAGATAAAATGTTTATGAGTCGACTTGAGATTGTCTTCAGTGGCATTTATTTATTAGAGCTGTAGCTAAGTAGTATTCTATGTTTTTTTTTCCTTTTGAAAATTTAATAATTACAAATAATAAACTGTAATTGTGGATAAAATTTCCATGGTAACAACATGGGCGGACTTACGGGGGTGCCAGGGGGTGCGCCGCACCCCCAACATTTTTGGTTGGGTTTTGAAAATAATGAAACTAAGTATAATTCGCCAAGAAATGCAGTAGGAAAAGAACATTATTATTCATTGCTGTATTAAAGAATGAGTGTATACTCCGTAATTGGGTATTTGTTGGTACATCATTACAATTTCTTCTACTTTGAAACTACCATGGCGAAATTTAAAAAAAAAAAAAGTTACTATTGTAATAACTTTATCAGTAAAATCTGCCCTGAAATCAGCTGAAA
>JAXGGA010017691.1:0-23695 GCA_038373865.1 Uloborus plumipes | reverse complement strand
ATTTCAGTTAAATTCAGTTTACTATGTGGAGCTCTGGTGCTATTTATAAAAAACAGAAGTTAATTTTTCGGCTATTGGACATCTCTATGATTTAGGTGAGAAATGAAACCGATTTTTATCTATTGTTTGCCATGCTTTGATTTACTTTTGCGTCATTTTTTAGAAAACCGTTTTTAAAAGAGCGAAAACTTGTTTTTTTTTTTTTGAAACATCGGATAATCGGCCGATTAATCGGCTCAACAGATTAATCGGCCGGTTATCAATAGCCTATTAATCGGTAATTGGCCAATTTGCTTATCGGTGCATCCCTTGCTTAAACCTTAGAAATCTCCTTGAAAATTTTTAATTTCATCTGCTCTGAATTTTTCTTAGTAATATCCTTCTTTGTTATATTGATTTTGCTCCTAAGGTTTTTCCTCATTTTTATCATTTTTATCTATTCTGATTATCTCCTTACTCAATCTAAAAATTAAATTTTCTTGGTCAGTACAGTAGGCATTTTTAAATTAGTAGTTATTGTTTTCTCAATTAGTAACTGAGTCACTGTATTTAGGACTTTCTTTTTTTTTTTTAAATGAAAACAATGGGCACCAAGCTAAAAAAATGGGTGTGCAGAAAAGCTCTACAAAATTAGGCCTGTTGCTATAGTGTGTGCAATTTTTTTATAAATTCGAAAAAGGAAAATTAAAATTAATATTGCTTCAACCTAGAGCTCCTTTAGAGGACAGGCTGACTTGTCCGACATTTTGGTTCCAAGACATTCTTGGTTCAGCCGTGTTACAGGTATTTGAAACACATTAATATTGTACTTGTTTGCTCTGGCGTAAAATAACTTGTGATTAGTTGGATAAAGCACCATATTAAATAAATTTAAAAAGACAACTTATTTCTCGAATTTAGAAACAGTTTATTGGAAAATGTTTCATGAAATTGGGTCTATTTTCATATTGCACTTGTTTTAAGCCTGAGTTTATGAAATGTTTTTGTCATATGGACAAAAATACACTGCTCGACATTGAAAATGCAACACCAAGAAGGAGTGGTCAGAAATTCATGCAAATTTTACCGTAGACGCACGTCACTGAGTTATGCAAATGATATGAAATGCGCAGCTCTCCGACGCACGTGAAGTAAGATGTAAGAGAATGAAGTTGAAAAGTGGGCTATGTTCATGTTGGTTTTTCTGCCAGACTAATTATCGGAGAAATTTGGTTTTTGGCTCGAAGGATACGTGTGATCCCGAAAGCAGAATACTGCTAAATCAGCGACGTACGTCGCAGGACAGGCATCGCGGCTGCAGAACAATTCTGTTCAAAATTGAGCAAAAAAAAAGCAAAAAAGAAAAGAAAAACGTTGTAGCTCGAAAGCGCGCGCAAAAAAAAGAAAAAAAACCACGTTATCGTTCGAAAGCAAAAAAAAAAAAAAAAAAAAAACAGAAAACGTTTCGTTCGTAGCCTTTGTCTCGCAGAGCAGCAGGCAATAATGCCGCCGCCATAGCCAGTGCCGTGAAAATTGCCATATAGACCACAGCAGACGTGCGGACGACTTGAGCTTCTGAGGACCTTCCTGATTTTTCCGCAGAACTTCAGTGATGACACTTGTGCAGGCTTCGTTTGAAGTTCTGCAGTCCTTCTTATCTGAGCCGCAGAACTTTAGCTACGAAACTTGCAGTACACATTCGTTATTCAAATAATGTTTCCAACGATTTTTTTTTTCCGCATGAGAATCGCGGGTCTGAAATTCTGCAAGCCTTCACATTTTGGCCGCAGATCTTAAGTGACGAAGCTTGCAGTAGGTACACAAATCAGTTCTTCAAATTATGTTTAAAACAATTTTTTCGCAAGAGAATCGCAGGGGCGCAGGTGTTCAATTGAAGGTTTGCAGGTCTTCACATTTTATCCGCAGAACTTCAGTGACGACACTTTGTAGTATATGTTAGAAGGTATTCAGTTATGTTTTTAAAACCATGCTTCCTCATAAGGGGATGGCGGGGAAGCAAGCTTCGCTTGAAATTCTTCGGGCTTTCACATTTTGGCTTCAGAACTTCAGTGACGAAGCGTGTAGTACAAATAGTTTTTCAAATTATGTTTAAAACAATTATTTCTTCCGCGTTAAAGAGTCGCAGGGAGCGGGATTCGTTTGAAGTCCTGCGGGGAGGCCTACACATTTTATCCGCAGAACTTCAGTGACGAAACTTGCCGTACAAACTATAGCTATTCAAATTTTGTTTCAAACAATTAATTCTTCCGCGGTAAAGAATCGCGGGAAAACGGGCTTCGTTTGGAATTCTGCGGGCCTACACATTTTATCCGCAGAACTTCAGTGACGAAACTTGCGGTACAAATTAGGTATTCGACAATGTTCAAAACATTTTTTTCTCGTGAGAGAATCGCGGGAGGAGGGTATGGGAGTACTCGCTTGAAGTTTCGCGGTCTTTCACATTTTGGTCGCAGAACTTCAGAGAAGAAACTTGCAGTGCGTATTAGTTATTAAAATGAATATTAAAACTATTAACTCTTCCTGTTGAGAGAATCGAGGGGCGCAATCTTCGTTTAAAGTTCTACGGGCTTTCACATTTTGGCCACAGAACGTCAGCTACGAAACGTCCAGAACAAATTAGCTTTTCAATTTTCTTTAAAACAATAAATCGTTACTCATCAATAAATGGCGGTGGGGGGGGGGGTGATCGCTTAAAGTTCTCATTACGTTTTGACCGCAGAACTGCTGTGACAAATCCTGCAGAACAAATTAAGATTTGAAATAATTTTTCCTACGGAAGAATCGAGGGGACACAAGCTACGTCTGTAGTTCTGCGGGCCTTATCATTTTGACCGCAAATTAGTTTTATTCATATTGTATTAAAAACAATTTTCCGGTGTGAGAATCACGGGGACAAACCTTTGTTTAAAGTTCTGCGTCATTTCACATATTGCCGCAGAATTGCACTTACGGAACTCACAGTAAAAATTATTTATTCAAATGATGTTTAAAACAATTTTTTCGTATAAGAGAAACGCGGGGTGGAGGGGGGGGGAGTCTCCTTTCAAGTTTTTCGGGATTTCACATTTTGGCCGCAGAATTTCTGACGGAGCTTGAAGTGAAAATAGTCATTCAAATTATTTTAAAACAATTTTTCCGCTAGAGAGAATCGCGGGAACGAAGTAATTAGATTTGAAACAAATAACTTCATGCTAAAATAAGGAAAATAGGTGTAGTTCAAGCCCCCCCCCCCCATACGGAAAAATGTTTTTTAACATTTGTTCTGCGATACGGAAATTAGATAACGTCCCAATGCCGAACTTACTTTTTGAAGAGTTTTTTGAACTGCATTTCTGAACCGATGATGAAGTATATATATATATAGTAAGCATTAATAACATAATTATAAATATATTTGTCAAACTAAAGCATTTAAATATGAATTAATGAAAATAAAGCAAGAAGTATTTGCAAACTTATGAAATCTTTCTAATTCAAACTCTTCATGGAAAAATGAAACAAAAAAAAAAGACAGCTTGTAACTACGCAAGCATATATGGGTAATTCCAATGAAAATGATACAAATCATGTCCGAGACTTTAGAATTTTTTAAAATAAATTTTAATAACTCCCACCCATTAAGTGTATTTTTATTGGTTCTAAATTTAATTTTGTGCCATCAAGTATCAATTGATTAGGTATAATCCATTTAGTAAGGACACAACAAAAATTATCTTTGCCAGAAGAAGGAAAAAATGACGTGTCCCAGCTTCAAATTGCTAGAATTTTAAATGTGATTTAAAATTAAACTGAAATGTAACAAAATAAATGACACTGCAGTGCACAAAAGATGCTTCTGACACCATTTCTGCAGTTTATTACGCAAATTAAAAAAAAAATCTCCCCAAAAAAACACTATTATTTATCCATGTCTCTAGTTTTTCTATGTTTCGAATCGTCCACTCTGTTACAAGCCTTTTGGAAATAAAATAAACAATTGCATTCAACCTGATATATATTTTTAACTAGCGGTACCCGCACGGCTTTGCCCGTGGTATAAAATTAAAAGTTCATTTGTAAAATAATTGATATATCAGAAAAAATGCTCTATTTTAGTTTTATTCAACTATAATTCCTTCAAAGTGATATAAAGATCTGATATGGACCCCACACTACTTAATTTTACGTGTAAATTTCTTAGTAGATGCCTTAAGTGCTAAAATAGTGCTTGGAGTGAGCAAGATAACAATTCAAACATTTGTAGCCCTAGTTTGCTACGAAACAATGCAAAAAAAAATATTTTACAATGATTAATCTCCTAAAGATCGTCGTCTTTAACATCATTCAGTGGATTTTTCGCAAAATATCGCCAACAGCGCCAAATTGAACCCAAATCAAAAAAAAAAAAAAAAAAAAAAAAAATCGCCAATTTGGCGTCAAATATTTGGCGATCAAAAGCTTGGCGATATATCGCCAAGTGGTCGCGCCAATTCATATCACTTTTGTTAACCAATTCATATCACCTTGCATTGAAAACACTGAATTACCCGACAAATGGGGTAAAACACCCCCTTGGAACATTCGAATGCAACCCCAAGGGAGATGGACAAAAATAAGCCAAAAGAGAAAATAAGAACAATTTTGTTGATAACAGGAACCAACAGAAATCTTACCAAAGTTTAAAAGAAGAAGAAAGTTTTCTTTCCCAGCTTAAAAAACAAAACAATACATTTTCCGAAACGAAACACTTTAAAAAAACGATGCAATATCGAAATTGATACAATATTTCGTTAATCTGTGCTTTAGGTACCCTTTTCTCGCTAAATGAACGATAGGCGCGCCAAGCGTGGTAACCCTAGATATTTTGCGTAGTTGACTTTTTGAAAACGCGCCAAGCAGGGTCCCAAAGCATCTTCACCGGGAAAAAGACAGGGTTGCCAGAGAATTGGAACAAAAAATACTATACCTCCTCTAAAAAAATATTACAAAATACTACTGTTTCCAAACGTTGCCAAAATCAATGTTGCTGAAATGCGAAATCTATGAAAATGAAAAAAAAAATCCGCCAAATCTTTTAATTAAGTCATTAGTATATTGGAAACAGGGTTGCCAGAAAAATACTACGCTCCTTATTTGGGCCGAAAAAATACTACCGTAGAATCAAAAATACTACGTCTGGCAACCCTGGAAAAAGAACGAAACAAAAATAAGTATGAACACGTAACCATAGTAACAACATGAAAAGTTGATTTCCGTTGATAAAATAATTCTTTTCATCTCTCTTTTCAAACAAATTTTATTATCGAGCTGAACCATTTTAGAATCGTTTGGCTTGCTTTACTGAAGGTAAGCCTTGAATTTCAGGATTCTAAAAACAGTTGTTACAGCTCTCCTGATGATCGTAGAAACTTCGAAAAAACTTCATTTTGTGCAGAAAATTCCAAGCTTTCGAATGACATAAGACTTGAAAATGTGTGTGAAATATTTCTTCCCTATTTTATCGAATTTCCGCTAAGAATTCGAATAGAAAAAGAACGAAATGGAATTTTCGAAAAATCGCTTCGAGGTGCAAAACTACATGCTACAAACTAATTTTGTGCCAAGTGGCATGAAAATCGACCGAACGGTTTTGGCGCTACGCTCGTGACAGACAGACAGACAGAAAGAAAGAAGGACAGACAGAACCACCTTCAGCTTTATTATTAGTAGAGAAAATATAGGTAGTATAACTGCCGTGATTAGCTTGCTACATTGAATTATGTCATCAACACCCAGGGTGAGCCTCATTCTTTTCTTATGGTAGTTAAGTTGAACTGTTGGATGTCCACTCTGTTACAGTCTATTTCATGATGAAAAAAAGAGATTTTTTTTTTTTTTGAAATTGCAGACACACTTACAGTTTTAGGCTTTTTATTCCGCTTTATGCTTGTTCTGTGATTCTAATTTTTCTTTGTGATTATGAAGATATTTTAAAGGCTTATTTGTCCACTCTGTTACACAAAGTGATCAAAATATTTAATATCCTTCCAGAAATGAGTCATGTACTATTTATTTACATTTCATTATACACAAATAAATTCAAACTCAATAAAAAATATGATTAGTTGGTGGAAATTATTTAAATTGATAATCTTAATATAAATAAAGAGTTTCAGACATGATTTTTATATATATATATATATATATATATATATATATATATATATATATATATATATATATATATATATATATATATATATATATATATATATATATATATATTTTTTTTTTTTTTTTTTTTTTTTTTTTCAATTTGGTTGCGTTTCATTAAATTCTAAATTGCAGTTCATTATATGTAAAAATGAGAAAACACTTTTTGGTAACATTTTGACGGTAAATATATAATGTATAAATCTATCTTGCATAACAATTTTGGGCAAATAATTTTGCGTTGCAGAACACCACTAAGTATTCTGCTTTGGGGCGTGTGATAGGAGGAAAAGCCACGCCGTCCTCAACGAAGACACTTCCAGCATATAGACGACTTTACAAGGGTGATCGGACTGAGAAGGGGAGGTTGGTCCATACGTCAAATTACAGCTGATACCCACATGGATGCAAGCACTGTGCATCGGCTGTGTCGGACATGGTTGGAAAGAGGAAATGTAGCCACATTGAGGGGTGCAGGTGCAGCCAGAGTGACGTCAGACCGCTTGGATCGACGGATTCACCGACAAGCTGTGGCGGACCCGCAAGTCACTTGTACGTCGATTCTGCAGCACGTGCAAGGTACCCTGGATGTTCCTGTGTCGACCAGAACCATTTCCCGTCGACTGGTTGCACGTGGCCTGCAATCACGGCGCCCGCTAAGAAGACTGCCATTGACCTCACAGCACAGACTCCAACGTTTGGAATGGTTCCGGACCAGAGCGACGTGGATGGCAGAATGGCAAACCGTAGTGTTCTCAGATGAATCCCGCTTCTGTTTGTCCAGCGATAGTCATCGCATACGTGTGTGGCGTCGACGTGGAGAAAGATCGAATCCGGCAGTAACTGTGGAACGCCCCACAGGGCAACAACGTGGCATAATGGTTTGAGGCGCTATTGCATACAATTCCGTATCACCTCAAGTTCGTATTCGGGGCACTATGACGGCCCAACGATATGTAGATAATGTACTGCGGCCGGTGGCAATTCCCTACCTTCAGGGTCTGCCAAATGCAATTTTTCAACAGGATAACGCCCGGCCTCACAGTGCTCGAATCAGCCAACATGCTCTACGAGGTGTACAGATGCTTTCCTGGCCACCATACTCTCCTGACTTGTCACCAATCGAACATGTATGGGACGTGATTGGACGCCGTTTGCAGAACCTGCCACTGCCTCGTTTAGAGGACGAACTGTGGCAAATGGTTGAAAGGAAATGGAGTGCCATCCCTCAGGACACCATCCGCAGGCTTATTGACTCCATGCCTAGACGTGTTTCTTCGTGCATCGCTGTCCGCGGTGGTCCTACTTCTTACTGAGCCGACGCCGCCCTCGCTCGAAATTTTGCTTATTTTTTTTTGAAATAAATATCACTTATTGTTCCATGCTGTCTCTGTCTTCTTACCAAATTTCATCAATTTCTGACCACTCCTTCTTGGTGTTGCATTTTCAATGTCGAGCAGTGTAGTCAAATATCATCCATGCAGCTACAATTCAAGCTAGCTTCCACTTTTCTTCAATGCGACTTGAGTACAGATACCAGTGGTTCCACGCCCACCGTTTTGGAACCAAAATGTCGGATGAGTCAGCTCCCCTCTTATAGGAGCCTTACTTCAACCATGAGTTGTTGTAAGAAAGTGTAAAGCGTGTACTCATAAATAAATATTTTTAAAAAATCGTCAATTAAAAAGGTTGAAGTTCATACATTTTTTTTACTACAGTTATACATTAAATAAACAATAAACATATTACGTTCTTAAAAACACACATAATTAGAAGTAAATACATTACTCATACCTAAACACAAACAGTAAATATTTAGATTGTGTCATCAAGCTGGCAAATAAAAATGGGTAGCTGTCTGATTTGAAAATACCATTACTTTAAGAGATTACTTAAAGAGTAAAACTTATTTTGAAAAAAAATCTGATATGTTTATCAATAAAATTGATTTTAATCGAAAAAAATAATTAAATTTATGATTTGTTTTTCTTTATTTAAATATTTTCTCATGATTTTTATCTCATGTAACACAATCTAATTTAAAAAGTAGAAAAAATAATCTTAGAAAGCATAAATCGGCAGGAAACTGCAGAAATGTGTTTCGGAATTAGAGGGGGAAAAAAGCAATTTTTAATGTAAAAGAAGTCAGCTTATGGAAGATTATGAAAGGTGTTTGCCAAAAGGCAATTTATTTATTTTCCTCCGTTTGTGTGTATTCATAGCGTAACAAAATTTGCTTTGAATCATGTGAACTTGTTACTTTAAAATAGGCGCATCAAGGTCACAAATTTTCAGCGTCTCCATGGAAACTACTGATTCAATTCATTAATTTTAGGTTTACCGAGTTAGGTTTCCATGGAGATGACGCAAAATTTGTGACCTTGATACTCCTATTTTAAAGTACCAAATTACAGTTTGGTTTTTCATCACGCTACGAAAGTTTGTTGGTGAAATGACACTCAAAATATAATAGTTGTGATTTTTTTAAAGTATCAATTTGAAAATTAAATTACATTTATAACTGTAAATTAATTTATAACATAAGTTTCTAAAGTCATTAAAAAATAATCCGATTAAAATTTTAAAAGTCAGATTTAAATAAAAAAAAAATCTGATTTTTTAAAAAAATATTTTGAAAAAATCATAATTTTTTTATACCCTGGATATAAGACGTACTTAAGAAATCGTGTACGGCAGCTTTTAAATAGTTATTTCCTTATGTTTCATGTATATATTTGAATAATAAGGGTAATAATATCAGCATTGGTATCGATGTACAATGTAAATCCATTGCAGAAATACAGTTATTTTTAGCCGTCATACATACATAAGCGGTCAATACATAATAGTGGTAAGAGTTTCATTCTACTAAGATTAAATTAAAAAAAAAAAAACGACCGAATTGCCGACCTGATACGAAAATAAACTTCGCATTTCAAATTTAAATGTATTTAATTGTATTCAAGGGAACTCATATGAGAAACAAAGAAAAGATAGATAATCCCAGCTAGTAAAATAATTTATCGTTCATATACGTTAATGTAGTTCAGAATATTTTCAATAATTGGTTTTTGTAAGCAGCTGATGGTAAAACAATGCAGCTTTTAAACTAATCAGGAATGCGAATTACATTTTTCATGATTATTTTTTCATTTGAATTCAAAGTTTCTTGTTATGAATATAATACTCATCATTTCTTAAATTATTATTGTTTTGTGTATTTAATTTCATTGAATGGTGTGGAAGAAAAATTGAACATATTTTCAGTGATTGGGGGATCCCCCCCCCCCCCCCCGTTGACATGCGCCCACAGAAACTTGGGGTGTGCGCCTTTTTTAGGGCCCAGTCCGACCCTGGCTAGCATTATCTTTTGATGACAAAAGTTCGCTTATTCTCTGGAAAGGAAGTGAGAATCATTTGGCAGTCAACCCAATGAATGATAGAGAGGGGGAAGTATCAAACACTAAACCTAGAAATATCTAATATAAAAATGGAAGGAAACTGCATATTCTTAAACCTAAGTTTTGCACTCTTTTTCTGAAATTCGTAAGATGATTCTACTTAAAAAAGCTCAAGATAAATTAGTGAGAATTTTTCAATTATTTTTATTTCATATATATATTTTTTTAACCCATTAACGCCTATCGTCCCTTTTTAGGGACGGTTCAAAAAAGGGTCTGAATTTCCCCAAAAGGAACATTTAAACCAAATAATAGTGTTCAATTAGTACCTTGGTATTGTTTCAATTCGTTATTAACAGATTGCAGCACATAACCATTGTAAAGTGTGTTCCGTAGCAGTTTTAATATGATGTTTATCAAAAATTACATCGTTCACAATCTCAAGAAAAAAAGCTCAGTTTTCAAAGTTATTCCCAGATTCCCAGTTTATGTTAATTGCTGATTTTATTTCTTCTTATAAAATGTCTTTTTAAATATTGTATCGTAAGCAGAAAAAAATTTTAGTAAAAAAAGTATGTACCCTCTGGGGTCTATCGTAATTTTTAAGGGACGATTTTTCTTTCCCTAACAAAAATTTTTTTTTTTTTTTGTAATATATTTTTAATTATTTTTCCTGTCCATTAAACACTGTTTGTAACCAGTTGTAACCAGATACAAAATATCTTTAGAAAAAAAATGTCAGGCATTAATGGGTTAATTATGTTGAAAGAAGTATGTTATTTCCTGTGATAACCTTGCTTCCCCAATTATAACGTGAACGTTTACTACACTGTAAAAAATGAATGTTGTTCTCACAGTATAATACAGCCAATTTCATAGTAATAAACTGTAGAAATTGCTACTTTTACAGTACTAAACTGTAAAATTGCTAATTAAACAGTATATTACCGTGCATTTTACAGTTTTAAGCTGGAAACTGCTGTCAGTATTATACTGTTATTTTAACAATATAATACAGCTAAATTTTAAGGCAATAAACTATAAAATTAGTAACTTTACAGTAAGAAACTTTAAAATTGCTAATTTGACAGTTTTTTACTCTGCATTTACTGTTTTAAATGGGAACCTCGGCTGCCAGTATTGTACTATTAAAACAACAGTTCAATTTTCGCAGTGTACTTGATCTTCGGACCAACACAACCGTTTATGAATTTCAGATAGCTTTGTCCAGCTTTTTGAGATTTTTGCATATTTTATACTTTGTTTCAATGCCAATTATGACCAATAACTTACTCAATTATGCATTGACTAATCATTGCACTAACACATAATTAAGTCAAAATACTAATGTGCCTCTATGGTTTACTTGCTAAAAATTATATATCGTTGGGTAGAGCGAAGTCATAAGTTACCGCATGGGCTCTAGCAGACAAAAATAGAAAATTTTATCTTTCTCTTTTAACCCATTAATGCCTGACATTTTTTTCTAAAGATATTTTGTATACTGGTTACAAACAGTGTTTAATGGACAGGAAAAATAATAAAAAAAATATTATGTAAAAAATTTTTTTTTTATTAAGGAAAGAAAAGTCGTCCTTTAAAAGTTACGATAGACCCCAGAGGGTACATACTTTTTTACTAAAATTTGTTTCTGCCTAAGATATAATATTTAAAAAGACATTTTATAAGAAGAAATAAAATCAGCAATTAACCCTTTAATTGTCAAGTTATTTTGATGATTTGGGTGCACAAATTGTCAAAATTTTTATTGCAAAAATCAAATGTTTAGTACAAAATAAAAATCCCGATATATATTCAAGTATAAAAATGCGATGAACTCGGAAAAAAAAAAAACCCCGAGTAATACTCGGGCGTGACATTTTCGAACACCAGTGCTGTGCCCGAGATTATCTCGGGCATGACAGTTAAAAGGTTAACATAAACTGGGAAACTGGGAATAACTTTGAAAACTTTTTTTCTTGAGATCGTGAACGATGTCATTTTTGATAAAGATCATATTAAAACTGCTACAGAACACACTTTACAATGGTTATGTGATGCAATCTGTTCATAACGAATTAAAACTATTCCATGATACTAATTGAACATTATTATTTAGTTGAAATGTTCATTTGTTGGAAATTCAGACCCTCTTTCGGACCGTCCTTAAAAAGGAACGCTAGGCATTAATGGGTTAAACGAATCAAAATAGAGCACTTCCTCTATTTACCATCATTAAAATGAGGGAGAAACTGTTGTTTCAAGATTTGAAAAAAAAAAAAAATAGTGGTAAAGACTCGACGAAGTGTTGCTTAATGTTTCCCCATCCTTAAAAGGAAAAGCTAAAAAATGTATTAGGGGCTAAGTGGCTAGATTTTTAATTTCTTCAAAATATTGAAGCCTCTAAGTTCTGTTCGTAACTGTGTCCGCATGAAAATTTCCAAATGTGTTCTACTTTCAAAATTTAAAATTTACGCAACAGTTAAAAGATCCTCCAGAATTGAAATACAATATTGAAATAACCATATGAGACTTGTTGTGATGTGTCTGAATATTTAGTCTCTACTTCTCAACCTTCGAGTTATTTTCCAGTCTTTTTTCTAACCGTTTTCGACTCGACTTCCAGAAAACAATCGACTAAAGATGATTAACATTTGAATCTTTCAATGTCAGATGTTGTTCTATTTCATTTTCTTTTTTTCGATAGTTTTACATATTTTTGGCATCCGAATTCAAAGTTCATGCAATTTAAGACAATAGAATTTTTAGAAATAGCATTTTAGACTTAATGAGTTTTAAAATTATTTTTTATTACTAATACTTATGCGACACTAAGACTATCGTATTTGCGTCACTTATTTCGAATCGCTGTATTTCTTTCATAAAAGTGCTACTTTCACTTCACAAAAAATCTAAAACTGTTTTAGATATATCTTATTCGAATGCGGGTAACGTGGTGTAGTTTTTAATTAGCGTATGCTGAAATACTTTATCATTGACTAAAAGTAAATTGCTACAAATATTCAGAACTCATTTCTTTTAAAACACGCAAGATTTCAAAGAAATGAAATCAAACAGCGCAATTACTTTACAATATATAACAAATAATTTTCTTTTCAGTATAATTTTAATTTAAAAAGTATTGTTAATAGATTATGTTCAAACGTTGTAATTCTACTACCAACGATTACTTCCTTTTTTTCTTTTTAATCATTTAATGTGACTCAAATTTTCAATAAAAAAGAAACTGTGATATCCTAAGCAATAATTAATCACAAAAAATACGTTTTGATTGAACGAATAACTTCTGATCTTTCTCTCTCTGTTCTTCTTTAGAAGATTTCGCAACAAAATTTAAAGTTATCTTAAAATTTTTAAGAATGGATTTTTTTACCCATTTTCTATATACAAAAGAAGGAACAACTCTAGGTCTCGAAAATTGCAAGGCTGATTCAAGATTTTTGTAGTTTACCAAATATAACTTGCGTGCTACCTTTGATGACGTACTATGCTACCTTTGATGACGTTGGAGGATCAAGACTCCTCTGTTAAACTTACTGAAACTTAAATTCTAATCACGCAATTTCAGGCTATCTTTATTGACATTAAAGGAATTGAGAAGACTCGGGGAATCTCTCCTGAAATATTTTGACACTGAAGCGCACAACTCGGGATATATTTCTTCATGCGATCCGTTATAATTCGGGATTCAAAACGTCGAACTACGTAGGAACCGCGTCGAACTATATTTTTGTGCTACTAAGGTGATAGAGTAAAAGAAAAGATGAGTTTCTTTTTTTCAACTGAAGTCTCATTTAATATATCTTTGGGAAGTAAAAGTTCAAAGACCCTCCCCTGAAAGATTTTTGATACATAGATGCGCAATTTCGCGTTCTCTTTGGAGACGTTAAGAGACAAAAAGTGGTTAGGGATCTCCCTCCGAAAATTTTCAAAATTGAAACCTTAAGCCATCTTTACGTTAGACCATCTTCGGTAGTAACGTTAGCAATGACTCTCTCCCGAAATGTTTCGAAATTAATGTTTAAAAACATTTTTATTTAGGTTATCTTTAATACCGTCAAGAGAAGAGGCAGGATTCGGGCACTGTGCCCGAAATTTTGCGGCATTGAAGCTTCAAGAATGCAATTTTAAGCTCTATTTTTTGAAACTGAAGGTTCAAAGTTTTACTTTTAGCAGAGGTGCCCATTACCCCCAAGAGCAAAAACTTATCATCCAAGAATTCCACGAAGATCCCTCTAAAAACGAGAGCCACACGTGAAAGAAAACGAAAATAAAAAGTTTTAAAAACGCCCCTTAAAAATATTTCAATAGCGCTGCTTACGCCATGATTCTTGATAGGAACAACTGCTTTTAGGCTTTGTCTGACAACATTTAGGATAATAAAAGGATTTAGGGACTCTTCCGGAAATTTCTGGGCATAGAGACTATAATTCGGGAGCTCTCTCTTTTCTAAAAACACATTTTAGAGCTAAAGACTATAGAAAAGTGAGGGGGATATCAACTACCGTTAATGGTTTGAATTTTAAATCTCTAAAATGCCATTTGAGGCAATGTTTGACCAAGGTATTGATGAAGAAGCGGGAAAAGAACTCTCTTCAGAAATTTTTTGGGTACTGAAGTCTTGAACTTGCAATTAAATTACACGTTGTAAAAGCAAAATTTTAAGATCTCTTTGTACTCTTTAAGGGGGTCATGAGCCTTCTTTGAATTCGTGCTTGGCGGATACACGGGCCTCGACGTCCTACCCTATACCAGCCACTGAGAGGCACTCTATTCTTTAATTTCACCTCTGGTAAAGAGATAGAAAATTACGTGCCCCTTCTAGCTTGGCCGGCTTGGAACCTTTTTTTGATTTTTTTTTTTTCAGCTGAAAGCTTGGAAATTATTTGTGAAAAAACAAAAACCGAAAATGATTGCACTTTATTTTAAATTTCTTGCTGGAAGGTATACTTACACTTTATTTTAAATTTCTTGCTGGGGAGGAATAATTATACACTTTATTTTAAAGTTATTGAAGTGTAGCATTATTTTAAAGACTATTATTTCCCGACTGACTAGTAAAAAAGAGGGAATGAGAAGAAAGAGAAAAACGTAGTTTGCTGACTAATAATCTACATGTGTTGAATATTTTTCATTTAAAAATTTCTATTCAAAATGATTAGGATTTTTTCCATGCATTTTCTAATTGAAATATCTCCATTTTTCCAAGACACGTTCTTTTTTCTCTTGAGTAAAGCACAAGGGCTCCCCTCTTGGGTTGCACCACTGCCTGGTGCCATCTAACGAATTATTATTAACAATAATTATTTATTTATTTATGCATTTCAAGCTAAAAGTATGTAAATAATTAAGGAGTAAACTTAAACCGAATAATAATAACTACCTTTACTAAAAACAAAAATCCGATTTTTTATTTTGGGGGGGGAGGGGTATAGGAGGGAAAGACCCTCTGGTAAGACCCCTAGTATACACCTTTGAAAACAATGTTATTAAAGAGTGGGCTTTTTTCTTAAGGACTTTTTTTTTTTTTTTTGAGCAAACACGAGCCGAACACCCACTTTTGAAAAATCTTTTTCGGTTTCGGGGGGGGGCGCCCCTCCCCCCCCCCTTAAATACGCCCTTGGGATTTAGACTCAAATAGAGTTTGGTGGTAAGAAAAATTTACTGAGCAATGCATCGAAATCTTTTGGAACACCGCTAAGAAACTGAGAAAATAATTATTTTCGAAGGAACAGTCAATATTATGGAAGATTAAGATAGACAGAACATAACTTTCACTTTGTTATCTCTACCTTTTGCATGTTTACACCTCAGTTGGAAAACATACATTTTTTTCCTTGCTCCCTTTCTAAACAACTATAATTATAGCTTCTAAAATATATTAACAAAGAAGCAGCTATTTCATTGATTGAATTCGAGCCGTTAAAAGTTCTAGAAATAATGGCTGCGTCCCAAATTGGACTAGCTTCGCTTCATATCTGGAAGCGATGTAAGGAACGAAATAAATTTTCTGTATTAATGATTATATATTTATTATTTAGTTAATGTTTTTTTCAGAAAAATTCTAAATGGCTAGTCTTTTGGCATTTATGCAACCACCTTATACATAAAGTCTTCTATTGTTTCGTTTCATTTGATGACAGAATGGCCAAATTTCAGTGAATAAAATTTATTTTATTAAAAATGATTTTGGTCCCGTGAAAATTGCAGTGTCAAAAAAGCATGAAACAAAATGATCTAAAACACTTTCACATTTTTTTAAAATAATCAATTTTTAATATATTTCATGATGAAATTAACTTCAGTGAATGAAATCTCACAAATTTGCCATTGTTGTAGTACATTTCATTTATAGGTCACACAAACACACAAGGGCAAAATATGAAACTTTTTTCTCAACTTGTGATTTAGATAAATTTCTCTAAAAATAGGCCGATGTATTTGAATATCCTAACCTTATTTTCGTTTTGAAAATAGTACTTTCGTTCTTCATGAAAAGCAAAATGTTCTTACTTGCCCGACGAAAAGGTACTTTGAGTCCGGAATGTCTAGTATCTTAACTACTTGTTCACACTGCATAAAAGGGAAAGAAAACAACGTAAACAAAAAGAGCAAAAACTTAATTAGATAAATAACAGCATAAAAAGTAGAGCACGTTAGAAATACCAGTGTGGCAGTTGCAAATTAGAAGAGAAAGTTCGTTTAAGCTTGATTGCGTTGACGTCAGTGACATACTGGCAGAAAATCAAGATGAAATATTTAAAACAAATTACTTAAAAGCTAGAGCGGACAACTACTGATTCACAAATCGTATCCGATCCGCTCCACATGCAAAAAAGTCTAAAATCCCTTCATGACGAACAATGAAATTACTAGAAAATTACCATTGTTTTCCAGTACAGTAACCGCGACTAATAAAATCACTGGGTTATAAAATCAGTCGCTTTTTAAAATAAAATCTGCAAGAACCGAATCCTTAAAATATCAAAACATGTTAAAATCATCCTTTAATAAAATCATCGTCGTCGTTTTATAAAATCAGTTTTATTTTTTGAAAGCGTATGCTAAAATTTGAAAACGACAGTTATAATTATGTTAAAAATTGCAACAGACATAATAAATTCCAAAGTCATGTAACCTGAAGAAGTGAAAGAGTATCGGAAGATGAAGAATATACCAAGTTTGCGCTCTTCGATGTATAATACGATTTCCGTTAATCAAATATCTATACGCCAGTATTTTAAGACCCGTCTGCAAATAAAAATGTAAATCTTATTTAGTTTACTGTATTTTGAAACTTTTAAAACCGTATAGAAATACAGTAATTTATTAATTTTTCAGACAAGTGATCATCAAAAACTTTTTCTTTAAGTGTACGTATGCCGGTTGATTTAAATCAGCCGCTTTATAAAATCAAATATCCTCTGGACAGATGTGATTTTAATAAACGGCAGGCACTGTAATGTTGAGGCTGTTGAAATTTCTCGTATTTTAAAGGTAAGCAAAGGCTGAACAATTTTTGCTCTCCATTAATCTGCTTCGCATTAAGCTGCGTGAAATATGAAAATTGTTATTCAAAATAAATGAATGTCTATCTTTTTATATATGTAGATGCCATATCGTTTGTGAATGAACTCGAGTAATTTTGGCAACAATTTCAAAATAATTAATTCCCTTTCTAATTTGACAAAAAAAGAGAATACAACTTGTAAAATGAATCACGAAACATTCTTACCTTTCCTGTTTGTAGCCGGACTGGGTTACTCATCTTAAGAAATGTAGTTTTCTGAAAAAAGAAAAAAAAATGCAATAGACTATTATAATGGCAAAACTGCACTTAAATTTATCAAGGGAAAATAGTAGAAAATATTGTTTTCAACGACCTTTTTAACGATTTTATTCACATGTCGTTCTTGTGAAAATGATACAAATCTGGTCCGAATCTTTAGAACTTATTTCTTAATTTTAATAGATGTGCCATCAATTAATAATATTTTGCAAATGGATTCTCTATTCAATGGCGTGTAAGCAAATATGAGTTGTTTGTAAATAAATGTTTCTCCTTTAAGTTCAAACATATGTTTGGAACAAGAAGGAGAACCCCAGCTTTAAATCAGCGATAAAAGATTGAGCTGAAATGCAACAACGATAACAATTACCAATTGTATTACATATTTTGCACAAAATAAAGTTATAACACAACTTGAGGAGTAACAAAGAATTTTCTCGCCATTTTTTTTTTTCAATTAATACTTGCGACGTTTTCTATGATTCGCAATGTCCACTCTGTTACAGATATTTCGAAAATAAAATAAGCAATTACACTGGATCTAATAATAGGTTTGAAAAGACTAAGGGCCGAATTCAAGTGAAACACCATTGCAATCGCTTCGAGGCGATCGCAATAGACTAAAATTGCAATCGGAATTGCAACTGGAAGTCGAGTTACGATAGAATCGCATCTCGTAGCGATTGTAACGTTTCACTTGAATCCAAATTTGGGAATTTGCGATTGCATTGGTGAGTTGCGATCCTTCGTTTTTCACTTGAACCCGTACTAAGTAGTAGGACTGCCGTGCTTAATTAATTTCTTTGAATTCTGCAGTCAACAAAATAAGTCTTCTAATTTTTTTTTCTTCAATAAGGAACTGTTGAATCTCCAAGCTGTTAAATTTGTATTAAAAGAAAAAAATTAATTTTTAAAAATCTTAAAATTGCAAACAGAATAACAATTTTAGAATCATTATTCCCTTTATGCTTGCTCTATGATTGTAACTTTTCTTTGTGACATCGGAATGAATTTTTAAAGACTTCTTTTTTCCCGCTATTGTAACACGGAGCAAACACAACAAAGGAAACAATTAAAGCCTTTCAGAAATTACTTTTTTACTTACCACTCATACTTCATTACATCTACAAATAAATGGGAAATCAGTGAAAACAAAAATGCTCATTAAATGGAAATTATTAAAATGTAGAAACAAAATTCTAAAGTGTCAGACATAGTTTGTATTACTTTCGTGAGAATGACACTGAATTCCAGCATTAAAAGGACAGCCATGTCAAAACCAAATTTCAGTAAAGAGAAAATACTATACACTTCTCCAAACACAAACTTTTATCCCTCTTTCTCTTTTCTTCTTTTTTTAATTATTTTCTACGTATAGTTATAGTTAAACATAATAGAATGCCTCAACTTCAATACCAAGATTTATTTACTAATCAGAAATTTTTGTTCTGTCAGTACTACCATTTTTCATGCACTAAATAATTTTATTCGGGAAAATGTTTAATTTATATTTCATTTGATACATATTTTATTTGAGGTTTGCGTTTAGCAGTCAGAGATTTTCATTTTGCTAAAAAAATCGTAGAAACTATATTTTCCTTGCTGGGGTTCATTATCATTTTGCCATACCCATACTTTACATTTAATAAAAAGGTATCATCGTTTATCTTATATCTATACCTCAAATTGGCAAACATTTGTGATTCCTTTTACTTCGTTCCTGATTTCATGCAAAATAATCAAGATTTAATGATATTGCTACTCTTAATCTCTATTGTAAAATAATACCTTTTTTTTCTGAGTCTGACCAAGGCTTCACTAGATAGCGTTTTTTGTGACATCGAAATATATCATTATTTTTACTTAAAAAGACCAGCTTCTGAGTATAGCTTGATGATAGTTAACCATCATCTCGAATCTGAGATATTTTTAACACCCCAGCAAGTCTATTTCACGCACTTAAAATGGGAAATACGCCTCAAAAGTTTAGTCCAGCGTATTTTTACGTTTTGTATTTTAACTAAAATTTTAACGTCATGGGAAATGCGAAAAATAAACAGTTGAAATTTTCAACACATTCATTTATTTTTTTCAAAATTCATAATATTGTATATTCTAAATGTTAATAATAACAAGTTTTAAAAACTGTAACCCGACTGCAAAAAAAAAAAGCATTGAAAGGTGAGAAACAAGGTAGGTGCTATTTAATTTCATCGTCTTATTAAATAAAACAAGACGTTTGATACCTTAGCTATACCTGTTTATTTAGTTCTACGACTTGAACCCTCGGCAATTTCCACATTAACAACATAATTCAATTCAAATGCTGTAGTCGTGCGTTGTCAACTACAGAAAGCAAGCATTTAAACTTGATACACAAGCAAACATATTAGTTTGATCTATATATATACAAGAATGGTAAATTAGGTTATAATGTTATTCTATCAAATTGTTTTTCTGTAGTTGACAACGCACGACTACAGCATTTGAATTGAATTATGTTGTTAATGTGAAACTTGCAGAGGGTTCAAGTCGTAGAACTAAATAAACAGGTATAGCTAAGATATCAAACGTCTTGTTTTATTTAATAAGACGATGATATTAAATAGCACCTACCTTGTTTCTTACCTTTCAGTGCTTTTTTTTGTAGTCGGGTTATAGTTTTTTAAACTTGTTATTATTTCTTTCTTTTTAGAGCTTTTTTGCAGTCGGGTTATAGGTTTTTAAAACTTTTTTATTTTAGTTTAAGAGCTACGATGGAACATCCTAAACCACAAACATAGCCAGATTGCTAAAAACATAACCCTTCCTTTAGGCTTTGCCGTAGTCAGGTAAGCATCAGACAAACTTCACTCGAATGTTCTTATGTAATTAGAACTTGAGTTATAATTGCTTTTAACTAATTTCATGCTAAAATCTAGGTCAGCCTTAAACTGGAAATTCATTGTTGATTGCGACTTTTGTTTGAACTAAAACACACTTATGTAGATACGAAAATATCGGTTAAAAATCGGTGCTTGTCTAGGAATAATCGATTTTTCCTCTTGTGAAATTCTAGTAAAAAGTAGCCTATGACTCTCGAGACTCGAAAACGAATCGATTGGCACCTCATTCATCAAAATCGAATGAATAGTTTAGGAGCTACGGTGGAACATCCTTAACCACAAACATAGCCAGACTTCTAAAAACATAACCCTTCCTTTAGGCTTTGCCGTAGTCGGGTAAAAATAAAAATAGTTCTCACATGTATCTCTTTTTTATAACATCCTCAAACAGTTTTTTCAAGGGAATTAATCTTTCGTCTTTCTATACTGTTCGCGTGTTTCATTCCTCCAAAATGAATTTCGCTCCTTTAAAAATGGTAAGCAGTATTTTTGCAACTCGAAAAACACATTCCCAGTTATATCACTGCCTCTAATCTCATTTTACACGACAGAAGTATTTAAAATCTATCACTTTTAATTACTAACATACATTTGAACCTACTCACAGCCACGTGAGAAAAAATATTTCAGGAAAGGAGTTTGAATACGCCTTAATATTATTGAGTGTTAAAATTAAAAACGTTAAAATATTTTAAATTTCATTTTGCTTCATGGGCGATTCTCTGTAAACTCGTCATTTTTCACACGAAATCTGTCCGGGCACGGTTTTTTGAAATGTTCGTATAATTATAATACTACTAGCTTAATACCCGGCGTTGCCCGGGTGCTTATTAATACCAACATAGCATTCAGGGAAAAAAAGTTTGAAAGAGTTCTATTCATATGGGTATAAAATAATTTGTATCAATCTGTCTCTTAGGTACAAACTTTGAAAAAAACTAAAATATTACAGAAAGTTAAACGTTTACGGAAAAATAGTCTTATCAAAAGGTGAAAATTAAAGATAAATGTTGTCTGTGCTTTGCCGCGTCCACTGGCATGAAATATATGCACATGGAAGTGAAAAAATTGCATCAGTTTCACCCGCCAAATTTAAAATATTAACTTTTCTCTATTAATTGTTCCCACCGACAAAGTAAAAATTATAACTCAGAAATAAATCTATTTTTCATTCTGAAGGCTTATCTCCATTACAGAGGAAACTGTCGTCGCATTGCAAATTTGAAATTTAAATCCGTTTATAAAGTCCACATGAATTATGATTGTTTTTTACTTATTTCAATGCTAAAAGGAAATAGGTGAGCCTTAAGTTGAAAATTCATTACTTTAATCGTAATCATTGTTGGAAAATACATATAATTAAAAATCTTAAATTTCATCAATTTGAATGCTAAAAGGCCTATCTCGATTACAATATAAATAGGCTAGATTCCTATAAAAGGGTCATTTTTTGACAAAAAACTTGAATTTGAGCTTTTTAGATTTTTTAAAATTTCAAGACCCCGCCTATGAGAATTCTTGGGCATCAAGAAACCTCTGTGTCAAGTTTGATGAAAATCTGACGCAAACTGTGGATTTGTATAGAGAATAAGTATATATACATACACTCATTTTTATAGATATAGATTGCTCAGAAAATGAATCCATTACTTTGGTTTGAAAGAGGGCCAATTGAAGTTTGTGTTTTTCTGATAAATCATGATAGGGGGTAAGTCCTCCGCCTAGTATAACTAGGCAGGGACTGTGCCAGGTGACTGTGCTTTTGCTCTTTGTTGTGTAATATCTGCAAAACTAATGGAACATAATTAATTACGAGACTACCTATAAATTGAGGCACAAATCGTGGACATAATAACTAATATGATTTATCATTAAATTAATTGACATTAATAAAATCACTTCCCAGAGGACTGTTTTCGCAACGACCCTGATGCATACTTTCATCACAAATGTGGCTCTCAAACTAAGCAAAGTACAGTTTCAACACCGTTCTCGGCGATTTCGGCAAATTCACACTGATTACTTTAAACGTCATGCCAAAAAGAATTTGCAAAAGTTATAGATTTTTCCTATTACAGCTTTGAATTTGTTGCAGGGGACTGTTTAAAAAAACTCCGGACAGAAGTTACACGACAATTTTAAGTTTTAGAAATACATAATTATACCTTATTTCATAAGAAAAATATAGCTTCATTATTCTAGTTTTGAATATTAATTGCCAAATTTATGTAGTGTTAATAGGTTTTTTGAAATACTATCTTTAACAGTTAGACTATGGGATTGGGACAGCCAGGGGACTGTGTTTTTGGCGCTTAGATAATTTCTAGAAAAAAAAATTAAAGTGTTATCACTCCAAATAGCACTAATGCTTTACTTGTATTAAGAGTGATAATTAAATTATTACACTTTATTATTTTTAAAATACTCAGTCCGGACAGCCAATTACCAGTTTACAGAGAATCGCCCTCATAAGCCTCGATTTTTACTCACGACTCGACTCAATGCTATCAAATGCAACCAAGCCTATGTTTTTTCTGCTAGAAAAAAAAATTAGCAGTCCATTCGGTGTACCTTCATGAACATGTTAATGGTTAATCTGCCAGGTTAAGGGTGAGCGCCAAGGACACTGGTAACTTCCTGCTCTGAAATTACACACCGAAACGTTGTTATTGTCTTCCCATTCCGGTTTAAAACAGGAAAAAAAAATGCAAATGGATTGAATGATGCCAGTCAGTCGGAAAGGCCGTCATGAAAAGTTACATGAACCTCACATTTCTTTTTGTTTATGTTGGCTTATGAAATGCGGTAAATCCGGGGTTTCAGCATGGAATAAATGGAAGTCTGATTTTTGGACATCTAAGGGGTCACAGTACCTTAATATCATGTTTTTTTAATTTTAAATGAAACATGTAAGTCTTTGAAACCTTTACTTTTGCACTAATTTAAAAATCAATAATTTATTTCAAAGATTAAAAATATAGCTCTTTTTTTTTAAATTTAAAAACTTAAGAAAATTTTGATTTTTTTAAAACCTTAGGATTTTTTGTTTTTTCCCTTATTTCAAAAATGGTTTTTGCTCAATGATTTTGCGCATTAATTATCTCCAAATACTATCTGTGCTTATTAAATTGTTTGGATAATAATCGGAAAATATTCTGTGACGTAATATGCAAAAAGTCATAAAAGTTTCTCAGCAATTTCGTTTCAAAAGGATCAACATGCTCCAAAAATTTTAGTAAATTTTAAAACGCTTATTCAATGCATAGTTTTGTTAAAAATTCTATTCTGAACGCAAAAAATATCGTTTAAAAACTATATCTTTAATAGAGAAAAATCCTCAGCGATTCCTGTAACATGGAAACACAAGAAAATAATCTATATCTATAAACATGAGTGTATGTATATATACTTGTTCTCTATACAAATCC
>JAXGGA010017690.1:0-23698 GCA_038373865.1 Uloborus plumipes | reverse complement strand
TCCGGTCTTGCTTTGGTGACCACCAAGACTACTCAAGGATGAAAACAGTCCTCAGAGCGTGGGAAGTTCCAGCGGATTTGCATCGGATATCAGACGATAGTTTATCCGCTTTTTTCTGCTTTTCGTGCGTTTTGGTGACTGACCATTCGTCTTTTATTCCAACAGGAGAACAATGGCAGGGAGGAATCTTAATGAGGCTTAACCAGAAGTGGGGAGATGTTTTTCTGCTATTTTTTGAATCACGACTACGGGGTGCAGTAAGGGAGGCAAAAACTATAACTCTTTGCAGAGATAATCGTATTTTAATTCAAGTAAATACGATGAAAATGTTTTCGCAGTTATAAACATTGAACTTGTTTCACTACATTTATTTTCAGCTTTCAATGTTCTAAAGGCAAAAAGACAAAACTATTTGTTGTCAATACATTGTTATAAAATCGCATAGAATTAAAATCTAGAGTTTAAAACTGTAAAATGCACTGTTATAAACTATAAAATTAGCAGTTTACTGTAAAATTAGCAATTTTAGTTTAGTACTGTGAAGTCAACAATTTTACAGTTTATTACTGTAAAATTAGAAATTTTTACAGTTTATTACTTTAAATTTAGCTGTATTATACTGTAAAAACAACATTCATTTTTTACAGTGCTCTACCCAGGATACGTTTTGCATTTGAAAGCATATGAGGTCAACATTTGTAAACCAAGATGTGTAGTTTCAGGTTCCCAAACTCCTCTACGGACCTCTACGGACCCCGTCCTAAAAATTACCAACTTTTCAGCCTCCCCTTCTCCCCCTCCCCCCCTCCACCCAAAAACTTGATTTGATGCATTTATTTTTTCATTCCTAATATGATTTTCAGAGATTCGTTTTCTTCAAATTTATTCATTTCGTGTTCAGGATCTTTTTCAGATCCCCTGTCTAGTTTACTTTACTTAAAATTATTATTCTGAACAATGGAAGTAAAAATGTATTCCGAACTCTATTAGGTGTTAAAAGTGAGTTAAAATCCAGGTTGGGGGGGGGGGGGGTTACTGCACTCTGCGTGTACGCAAACAAGAATTTTTTTATTCCTTTTAAATATTGCTTTTGTTTTAAATAAAAATATTGTTACTTGTTCTTCCTTTTCAAGTCTTTTCTACGTTTTAATAGGATAGCACCGCAGACCCCTGAGGATCCATGGACCCCACTTTGAGAAACTCTGTAGTACAGGATGCGTAATAAAACTAGTCGCAATTCCCCCTTCAAACATTTCCAGATGCACCCTGGACTTACATTGCTTTGCTTCGCACAACCTCATATGTACATAACAATATGGCACACTGGTAAAAATGAATGTTGTTTTTACAGTATAATACAGGTAATTTTATTGCAATAAACTGAAAAAGTTGCTACTTTTACAGTAACAAACTGTGAAATTGCTACTTCTACAGTACTAAACTAAAATTGCTAATATTTTACAGTAATAAACCGTAAAACAGCTAATTCAACAGTTTATTACCCTTAATTTTAGTTTTAAACTGGAACCTCTGCTGCCAGTATTATACTGTTGTTTTTATAGTATAATCAGCGAAATTTTGCGGCAATAAACTAAAATTTCTAACTTTACAGTAAGAAACTAAAATTTCTAGTTTTACAGTAAGAAACTGTAAAATTGCTAGTTTTACAGTTTATTACTGTGCATTTTACAGTTTTAAATTGGAACTTCGGCTGCCAGAATTGTACTGAAAAACAACAGTTCCTTTATTGCAATGTGATCCACACTGGACTAACATTCCTTTGCTTCTCACTACCTCATATGTACGCAACAATACGGCATTAAGAGAATGCATTTTATGAGAAAATCACTTTCCTTTAACTCGATAAGCGAAAGGCACCATGTAACCCCTCGCCGCACCTCAATGTCACAAACAACAGAGATTCCCATTTAAATCCTTATACCACAACGGCCGCGTCCAAACACTCATATTAAACGACTCATTTACCAACGCAATCATACATGCAACAGCATTGTGACAACTGCACCAAGCGATGCCGATTAGAGATATATCACTTCCGATCCGAGGGGTCCTTAGTCCTCCCGAATTATCGAGTACAGATCTCATGGTCTTTGTCCGGTGGCGCGTTAACAAAAGGAAAACAACAAGTGACCTATTACTCTCGCTTGTGTCTGTGTGCGCGCAATTAAGTGTTGGTAGTGTCTGAGCCCCCCCCCCCCCTCAAGCCAGGCGAAGAAACAATAGATGCGACTTCCTTCGTCGGAAGACGCTAATCGCATTTTGTCCATTCGATTAGGAGCTGTTAGCCTGCGTAGGCAGCGAAGCCAAGAAGGTTGCTGCTGCCGGAGTCAGTGAATTAGATAGGCTTTTAATGCTAATCGGAGGAAGTCGTAGAGTTGCGTGTCAATTGAATGCTTGAATGGCAAAAAGCGCTAATAACGATTTCGCTCGTCGTTTAGGGTCGGATGGGACAGCCGGTAGAACACTGGCCGTCGTGTTTAACCGCGCATGGAAGGTGATGTCCGGTTGTGCTGCAATATAAAGATTCATCACACTTTGGGGAAAATTAGAAGCAGTGGAAGATTTACCCCGTAGCCAGGGGCGCCTCGATGGACGGTCACGGGAGGTCATTGTGACCTCCCAATAATTTCAGTGTTCGGCACACTTTGTTGACGATTCGGAAATTTGAAAGCAATATTGCAACATTGAAATTGTTTGTTCTTTTTTAGTTTTTTGGATTGTTTTTTTAATGTTTTTTCTCACTAAATGTTATGCATGTACGGGGCAATGTGCATTGTTGTATTTTATCATTCGGTAAAATTGAACTTCATTCGGCAAACTGATAATTTTCCCCCTCCCAAAAGTTTTAGTTCGGGGCGCCCCTGCCCGTAGCAATTGCGAAGGGCACCCGCAAACATAGGGTCCCCGAAAAGAGTACAAAATACAAATCATAAACATTTCACATAGTTCAGCAATAGAGAAAATGGCCTCTAAACCACTGAGTTCATAGAAATGTAAGTACGTTATAACCCCCTCCCCATGCTGTACGAAAGTATTCTCTTATTTAGTTCTGAAATTTTTACTTCGTAGCGAACCTTTCCAAGGTTGTTTGGATTGCGTAAAAGCCGAGTCTGCTGTAAAGAAAGAAAAAATTGAGGGTGTAATTTTTATGAGGGAAGTAAGGAGGAGCAATTAGTCTCAATACATTCATTTTGTTAATTTTATTAACGATTTTATTATATGATATTTTAGTTTCAAAAAGCTCTTTAAAGTACAATTCCCTTTTTTTAATGATCATGTCTATCAAAAACACTTCAAACTTGTAAGTGGTGAGAACTTGACCTTATCTACCTTCATTGTTGTTTAATCAAAAATATGATACTCTACTAAAAAAATATGCAATATTTTGCAAAACAATACATTATTAGATGTTGTAATAGTAAAAAAGAAGCAACGCTATAATTAAATTTGCAAAAATGATATTTTTCGTACTATTACCTTGTTGCACGAAGGTTTTTAGTTAAATCTCATTCACGTTGACTATTTTGATCAAACCACGGATTAGAAGTAGATTATTTTGACCAAGCAACACAATTACAGTTGATTATTATTGTTAAACATTAGTTCTTCTTTTTATACCAGGTAGTAAAATTGTACACTGTAAAAACTGAATCTTGTTTTTACAGTATAATACAGCTAATTTTACAGTAATGAACTGTAAAACTGCTAATTTTGCAATAGTAAACTGTAAAATTGCTAGTTTACAGTAATAAACTAAAATTGCTAGTTTCATGGTTTAGTAATGTGCATTTTACAGTTTTAAACTGGAACCTCTGCTGCCAGTGTTGAACTATTATTTTACAGTAATGAACTATTAAAAATTGCCAGTTTTACAGCGGTAAACTGAAAAACTACTAATTTACAGTAAGAAACTGTAACACTGCTATTTTACAGTAAGAAACTGTAAAACTGCTAGTCTTAGTTTATTACTGTGCATTTTACAGTTTTAAACTGGAACCTCTGCTGCCAGTATTATACTGCAGTTTTTGCAGTATATTACAGCCAATTTTATGGTAATTAACTGTGGCACTGTTAATTTTACGGTAATAAACTGAAAATTGCTAGTTTTACAGTAAAAAACTAAAATAGCTAGTTTTACAGTTTATTGCTGCGCTTTTAGTTTGAAACTGAAACCTCTGCTTTCAGCATTTTACTGTTAAAGCAACAACTCATTTTTTGCATTGCAGTGTTTGCCCAAACCGCAAGTTACCTTCAATTACATCCAAATGCTCGTGGCCCGCAGGAACCCAGGGCTTATAATTGATACGCCAGAGGGATGTTTACACGCAGTGGAGGCTCGACTTAATCGACTTGACGAGGCGCACGCCCGTGCAAACCCGCGGCACGTGATTGCGATTGTCTGTTTGCGAACCCGGACGCCCCCCTCAATCGATAAGACACGTGCCACACACTCCTCAACAAGCTTGTAAGAGCAGAAATAAAAAAGCGTGCATGCTTCTCTCATTAAATCCGTGTTCAGAGACACGTGCGACAGTTGTCATGGCAACACGCGATCCCTGTACTTGTCATAAGTGATACGCGTGTACACAAGGGGGTGTACACACATGCCTGACCCCGACGCGTGCCCCGTTCTGAATCAGCGACTGATGCGAATCAATTGTTGTCATTGGCATCATGCGGATTGGCGAGGGTGTCGAAACGGTATTTATTTGACCAATCTTGCATCGGGTTTGTTCGTCCGTGACGCTAATTGGTCGGCAATGCAGCCGGACTTGTTGTCGACAATGCTATACTCCGGTACTAACCGGATGTTTCGAGTTGGGAATATATGCAGTAGGACAATTAGATCCGCAACTGAAATGATACTTTTTGTTTGACTTTCGGTCCTTGAATGGAAGTGGTTTTCGCTTTCGTCATTCATTCTGGCTGGAACAAAGGTCAGGATCCGTTACACCAACTGAATGTGTGATTTACACTTAACAGCTCATTTTATGACTTGATGAGAGGGGAAAGTTTCTGTTCCCTAGTCTTCTGTTGCGAATAATTACAGCCAAAAGCATGCAATTTCAAACTATGTGAAACAGTTCATTTGGTCAACGAGAACCTGATAACGCTTTTGTCAACTATTTTAAATCGATCCTACTTTGGTTCATGCCCAATATCGTAAATGCTGCATATTTGCATCGTATTTGATATTCATTTTTATTATATTCGAAATTGAGACATTATTTTTAAAACAAGTTTAAAATGATCTGCGTAGAAAAAGAGGGAGAAAAAGAAAGAAAAAAAGTAAAATATATAATATTTAATGTTTAAAAGCTTTTGGGGAAATTCTTTGCGATTTATGTGTAATGCTCTGTCTAAGTCACTATAATTCATACGTGAGGTGAAAACAAAAAAAAAAAAAAAAAAAGAGAAAAGCTTGCAAACCAATATAATGTGTTATTGAAGACACCAATCAAAAATATCAAGCATAAGAGAAATTCTTTATATCATCGTTTACATGTATAACAATCTAAGATGGTCTTAAGTCATTTTTTTAAGGCTTGAAAGCTTTCTTATTTCGACAAAACGTGCAAAATTTTGACACTTAAATTTGTGTATTCTTTATAAAAAATAGTGTAACACAAACAGAAAAAAGTACTGGCATTTTCATACATCACAAAGCTTTGAATTGGGGTGTGAATGAAAAAATAGACCGAACTGAGTTTAAAAAGAGTTACACTACTTTACATGTTTCAAGAAACTAGATTTCATAAACTCGAAACTAAAAATTCTTATGATTTACATTTTTGTCTAAGGTATAGTTTGATCGTTAGTTTAAGTAAATACCCATTGATAAAAGAATATTACTGTTACATTAATTTCAGCTCTACCATAATATGTATACATTTGTTATTGCACAGGTGACGGTTATTACTTTAGATTTAATTAAAATAGCTGCAATAAACATACAAATGTTTCCCCTTTACTGATATTAATAAATAAAGATTCGTCGTCTGCATTTTTCATGCAAACAAAAAACTGAATATTTTTTATATATTCTTTTGATCGAAACACACTGTTCATATTTATTGCACAAATTTCGGCTGAGATAAACATGAAAAAAGGCAAAAGTTCCTGTTAAAGTATTTTCAATCAATCTGCAAGTGAAGCGGCAGAAATCTTGAGTTGCACAAAACCAGTTTATCGTTGAAAATCCCTTTAAAGAAAAAAAAATAACTTCCCCTAGAAATAAAGCAGTGCATTCAAAATGTCAATTCAATGTTCAATTTATCCCTCCTAAATATATTTTAGGCATTTTATCCGAAGAGAAATATTTGCGCTACAACGCAATATATTGCATTCATTATTGCAAACAAGACGTTTAAAACTACAATTTCATACTTATACATGAACTACTTTTGGACTACAAGGAGAAAAGGAAATATTTTTCAATATGAAGGGCAAATAATAGTGCTATTTTATCTTATTCAATTTCGAAATTCGAGAAAATGAAATTCAGTACTTTGAAAATTGTGTCAATTTCTCCCAAATGTTTCGCTTTTGACAATCTCTTTAAACTTAAAAGGAAAATTTCCGCTTTTGAAAAGATTTATTCGTCCTTTCAAATGTGATAAAAAATTCACAGGTTACAGTGACGGTTACAGTGACATTCTATACGGAGAAAACAAAATTTCTATCCATTGAATTGTCCCCGGGCTTCCTGAAAAGTAGCAATTTGACTTAGAATGTGTTGCATTCTAAGGTGGCATTTAAGATTTTGCATCAGCTGCAATTATGTGTTCAACCGAATAATGCGGGATTTTATTCTAAAATATTTCCTTTAATGATTTCCGCGTGTTGTACGGTTGGAATGCGACATGTGATTGTTTGGTAATTGCCATTTGTTTTATTTAGAAGTGACAACTGTGACAAATAGAAAATAAGTCGCTGAAAGGTTTTCATCGGCAGTTTTTCCCGAATCGCAGGAAATAACAAGTTCATCAGCTGAGTGGTTACTAAGCATTTAGTTTGGTAAAACAAGAAATCCGGAAAAAAGTTTTTAAAATTATTGAAAGTATTTTTATTTCCTAAGTAGATACTTTTTTATCACACATTACTTGAATGAATTAAATTACCGAAAACTGCACTGTAAAAAATGAATGTTGTTTTTACAGTATAATATAGAAGATTTTATTCTAATAAACTGTAAAAATAGCTAATTTTACAATAATAAACTGTCAAATTGCTCATTTTAAATTAATAAACAGTAAAATTACAAATTTTACAATGATAAACTGTTAAATTGATAGTTTTGCAGTTTAGTACTGTGCATTTTACAGTTTTAAACTGGAACCTCTGCTTCCATCATTATAATGTTGTTTTTATAGTATAAGACAGCTACATTTTACGCCAATAAACTATAAAATTGTTAATTTTACAGCAAGAAACTGTAAAATTGCTCGTTTTAGTTTATTACTGTGCATTTTAGTTTTAAATTGGAACTTCGGCTGCCAGTATTATACTGTAAAAACAACGGTTAATTTTTTGCAGTGTAACAATTTTACAGTTTAGTGCTGTAAAAGTTCCGATTTTACAGTTTATTGTTGTAAAATTAACAATTTTTTTAGTTTATTACCATAAAATTAGCTGTATTATACTGTAAAAACAACATTCATTTTTTACAGTGAGTGCAGCAGACAACTGCAGGCTTATCCACCAATCTACGCTGCAAGCCATGCGCGGCAAACGCAAGAAGCTAATTGAAAGGAAAACGCCGGATCATCATCATCAAACACAACAAAGTACACCTATAGATGTGCGTATTAATACTCCAGCGGTGGCAACAACACATTTGTTATTGAGCTTTATTTGAATGTGGGTCATAAGCATGGTTAATCAAGCCTGCAATTTGATCACTTTCACTCTCTCCCTTTTATTTTCCCACGCTTTCCTTTTTTTTTTTTTTTTTCATTCATTCATTTCCGAAGTTGTAAAAAAATTGGATAATTCAGATATTTTGGATGTGGGGCTCGTGTCAAGGATAGATAATCAGTTCTGTTCGCTCCAGTTTTCATTTAAATTGACCGATTTGGTAGCGATTGCAGGAATAATGGACACCCGCTTTACGATCCATTGTTATGCGATAGAAGTAATTTTGTGTGTACTCGATGACGGCCAAAGCTGTGAAGAAACATAGAGTTTATTGCGTCTAATTGACCTGATGTATTGAATAGATACAGTTTATTCACTTCGAGGAACGGACAAGGGTGGTAATTCTCACTGAGTCTAAAACTTGTTCTGCTATTTTATCACTTGTATAGTTGAATTAGTCATTTTTGTTTCCTGTTTGTTGAGGTAAAAATAAACTAAAGGAAGTTTTCAAACGGAATTTTTCTTTTCTGAAAAAATTTCATTCGACTTCCTCTGATTTTCCCGCCGTTTTAATTCGCTATTCTTCACTTTACTCTGATAATAGATGTAAGTAAAATATCTTTGTAAAAATGATGTGTTACTAGCACTTGCATAACCATAATTTTCTTAGCGGGGATGGAAAGGGGGGGGGGTGTTGTGATCATAGCAAGCCAGAACTTTTTATGGTGAGAAGGTGTTCAAACATAGTAGTCACATACGTCACCATACTAGGATTGATAATGTGGTTCAAACTTAATGGTTTCTGGGAGTTTTAACTCCAAACCCCCCTCATCATGCCCCTGGTTTTCAGTAAAAGAAAATATGTACGTCAATTTTTCACTTTTAAACTGACAAATTATTACTTTTTTATTTGCCTCTCTTTATTTTTGCTCAATTTTGTTCATTATATAATTCACTCAATTTCATTCGAAAAGAGTTAAAATATTTTCATTTAATTTACTTTTCTTTCAAGAAAAATAATAAATAAGTAATTGATTTATATTGTAGTTACAAATTGATTGCTTGACAGGAGAGCGGTAGCCTAAGTTCGTTTTATGAACGTAGTAAAATGGTTATTAACGTTGTAAAAACCACTTGAAAACGTTTAAATGATATTTGTGCGGGGTAGGTGTGATAAGCACTTTCGATTGCGCACAGTTTTCATATTCACATAAGGACTAGCAAAAAAACCCTGACGTATATTAGACGAAAACGAACTACAGCTTCGAAATCAGCATGTCATTTTACTCTAAAACAGCCCCAAAAATCCAACTCAGCAGCAAATTTGTTACAACTCACCCCCCTGTAATGCTATCAGAGACAACTTAGCAGCAATTATAGCAAAGTGAAGAAGGTCATGATCCTACACAAAGATGGATTCGAAAAACCTGCTACCTCTCCACAGCCCTTTGCGGTCTACCTTTTCTCCGCTTGTCATCTGTTATTCCGGAGAGAGAGATATATATTTTTTTTTTCTTCCTTTTTCGAGGGGTGGGGGGTCTAGTCAGTTCGGAAACCGTACAATGACCGGACGTCGTGGCTCTTGTACGTACGGAGAGAGGGAACCGTTACGGTTTCGGGTGTGCGTTTTCTTCCCGCTTTTTCTTTTATTCGGAGTTGGAAGGAATTTGGAGGTGCAAAACGGCGGATGTAGTCATTTGTTTCGTGGTGATTTCTGTCATTCGTTGTGGGGGGGAGGGGCGGGGAAGAAGAAAAATAAATTAAAGAAAAGTTCTTTAGCGGAGAACTATCATGATTAAAAGTGGGGAAAGAACTGGGGTAAAGTATTTGAATTGGTTTTTGTTCAGAAAATAATATCATTGGTTAGCTATGCATTCGTATAAATAACTTTGCTAAATAAAAATTATTAAGCAACTCAATCTAAAATGGTACATTTCTATGAAATGGATAAGCAAAAAAAAAAAAAAAATCGAAAATTGTAAACTGAATGTCCTCTATGCCTATCCCATTTGATGGGATTAAAACTTGTTTATGAGAGTTAATAGCAAATGAAAATAATATTACTGCGGTTTTTCAATTTCAGCTTTAAAAAAATAAAATCAAAGTATCAACTAATTCGTATTAGTAGATTTTACATATTCTGAAAATGATAATTATGTTTAAGAAACATTTTAAAGAGTTTCAGTAACAGTTAAAATTATATCTGCAGATTAAAAGTAACATTTTTCAGACTAAAATGTTTGTATGGCTGAAATTGTTGTTTAAGTAAAACAGTTGATCAAAATAAAATGTTGTAATACCTAAGGAAAATAAAATTATTCCAATGGTTCAACTAGTTTTGTAAAAAAAAAGAACATTAGAAGTACTAACTCGTGTTAGTCGAATTTTACATATTTAAGGGGAGAAAAGTTTCGTTTAAGAAACATCTTGAAGAGTTTCAGCATCAGTTAAAAGTGAATATAAAAATTAAAAGTAACCTCTTTCAAACTGAAACGTTTATTTACACTGTTGGGAAAAAATATATTGAAAGTAACATAACACACAAAACTAATATGAGAAATAAATATCTTTGTTTAAAAAGTAAAAATAATCACCAACGTTAAAGAAATAAATTTGTAAAAAAAAAAAAAAAAAAAAAGCAAACACGTGTTTCAAATCTTCAAGTTATAATGAAAGACGACGAGCGCTTATGGATGTAAAGACGTTTGTCAAATGCCTTTTTTTCCTTTTTTTTTTTTTTTTTTTTTTGTTTTGCAAAATTTGCTTTTTTTACTTTTTTTAAAAATTAGTTTCACCCCAAACAGCATTTGTTTTCCAACAAAACTGCCTTCTTGTGAAATTCTTCCTTTCGAAAGTTCAGATCTACTTATTAAGGCGTTTATCGAGTCTATAAATTCACTCCTACCCCAGGTAGCACAAATAACCTTTAAACGTTTTATAAACGTTTTTAATCGGTTGTTACAACGTTAATAACCATTTTACAGCCTTTAAAAAACGAAGTGTGCTACTTGGGTACCTTATAACACTCATCGACGCGAAGGAAGGTAAACTTTTCCGACGAAACTCCAGAAATAAAAAGCTGCTCAATTCTCTTTCGTCAAGATCGTAAACAAAACATAAAAATCCTCCCGAAAGCTGCCAAAAATAAAAAACAAAACCTCCACCCCCCTTCCCCCCTCTTTAAAACCAACTACAAGGCAACGATTTCACAGAAGAAGGAACTTCGTGGGAAGAATTCTCCTCCAAAATCCACCAAGTCGATAAAAAGGTATTTAGATGCTTCCCATCGCGTTGATGCAGTGGCAAAATCTACTTCACAACAAACAAGACGGAGATTGTAGAACGTACCCAAGGAACCACTTTTGCCGCTTGATCAGCCATTCGCATAACAGCCGTAAAATTCGACAACGATTTCGAACGTAATAAAACCCATGCAATTTTCGAGTACAGTTGCGATTTAATGAGAATACGGAAGATTTTGACTTTGTTTTCGGTCTTTAAAGAGCTTTAAGTTCAGTTGTTTTGGAGGTAATATTACTGACTTTTTACTGTAATCGATTTTCAGAATGGCTTTTGCGGGCAGGGACGTCATTTCAAGTTATTCCAGGGGGGGGGGGAAGGGTGAAAACACAATAGAATTTCACCAGAAAACGACAAAAACCACGCCCACTTATATGTAAATACATTGATTTCTCAAAGCCAAGGGGGGGGGGGGAATTGACCCCTCCTGCCCCCCTAAATGACTGGCCTGTTTGCGGGCTAGAACCAGAATCTTTGAGTTAATGCGGTATACTACAAGGTAAAGGTAAGTTTTAATTATTTACCTTTTTGTGTTCCGTTATCTGAAGCTAAACTACAAAAATTGAGCTGTTGTTTTTACAGCATAAGACTGGCAGCCGACGTTAAAATTTAAAACTATAAAGTGCACAGTTATTAACCACGAAACTAGCAATTTTAGTTTCTTACTGTAAAGTTAGAAATTTTGCCGTTTATTGCCGTAAAATTTAGCTGTATTATACTGTAAAAACAACAGTACAATACTGGCAGCTTAAAACTAAAATTCAAGCTAATAAACTGCAAAATCAGCAATTTTACAGTTTATTACTGTAAAATTACCAATTTTAGTTTTATATTGTAAAGTTAGCAATTTTACAGTTTATTACTGTAAAATTGACAGTTTTTACAGTTTATTACTATAAAATTAGCTGTATTATACTGTAAAAACAACATTCATCTTTTACAGTGTAGAGTCAGAATTTTTGAGTTAATTCAGTACACTAATTTTAATAATTTACTTTTTTGTGTTACGTTATCTGAAAGTATTTGTCAGTGATAAAGAGAGATAGAGAGAGATGGATAAAGAAAGAGAGAGAGAGAAGATGAAGAAAGCTACACCGTGAAAACCACTTTGCTGATTCTTGAAGGTAGACAAGCGTATTTCACGGATTGAAAATCAGAAAAAGCCTCGAAAATACTGTCAAGTATAATTTCCCCTTTCATTATTTTTTAATTAAAATATTAAATTTTAAATGAAATCAGCACTGTGGAAAACAAAGGAAAAACAGTTGAAATTTTAAAATATTACATTTAAAAGCCTTATTATTATTTTTTTTAAATATAAAATGTCACTTATGGAAAGCAATAAAAATCAAAACAGTGCAAAAGTTTTCATACTCTGACATCTTGCATTTCGTCCTCAGAAAGCTTTCTTTCTTTCTTTTTCTTATTTTTATTTTATGGAGTTGATCTCTGTTCGAGTCCTTAACTAACTTTGAATAGTTCATACTACAAATTGAATTTCAATTCTCTAGAAAATATTTTCCCATTGTTTTCCATGCCTTGGAGAGAAACCTTTATATATCTCTGTTTAAAGATAATTTTTGTATTCTTAGACGATATTATAAAATTTTTCATCCTATTCTGTTTATTTTATTAAACATTGGATGTAACTTCCTAATTAACAACCCTTACCAACAGGGAACTTTTCCAGCAATAGTCACAAAAATTTTTAGTATGCAACAAGTTTTATTGAAGCTTACAGTATGAAAAAACTGTATTGATATAGATTTATAAAATATCATTCAAATATTCATTTATAGGTAGATAAATTATTATCATTATGTAAAAAAAGATATTTTTCTTCCTGGCTGAAATAAAATGATGAAATATTAGGTTTACCAAACAGGTTTCCATTCAGTTGGTCGTCAATTGAATTTAAAATAAATCTCCGAAGTTAACAAGATTCATTCTCATTTTTCTTACACTGAAAAAACTGAACGTTGTTTTTACAGAAAATACGGCTAATCTTATAGTAATATACTTTAAAAATTGCCAGTTTTTGTAGAAATAAACTGCAAAATTTCTACTTTCACAGACAAAACTGCGAAACTGCTAATTTTACAGTAATAAACTACAAAACAGCTAATTTTAGTTTATTACCGTGCATTGTACAGTTTTAAACTGGAACGTGTGCTGCCAGTATTATACTGTTTTAAATTTTACAGCAACAAACTAAAATTTCTAACTTTACAGTAAGAAACTGTAAAATTGCTAATTTTACAGTTTATTACTGTGCATTTTACAGTTTTAAATTGGAACCTTGGCTGCCAGTTTTATACTGTAAAAGCAACAGTTCATTTTTTGGCAGTGTAGAAACAATACAATTTATAAACTTTCCAGTAAATTACTTGATAAAGTTTCATTAACACGTCGAAATCAGTTTGTTAATTAAAATCAAAGCTAAGCCACGAGCAGACAAATGAGACAAGCGAAAGTAAGCTCCCACTATCGCTATAAAAGTTAGATAAAACAAACTTCCCAAGGGCCTCACCTGGTATTCAACCGCGTCACTTGTTCTTCAGCGATCGAATGTTCCTGCACCCCCCCCCCCCCTTCTTTCCCGCGCGCATCAGATATGATCAAAAGATACAGAATTCAATCGCGTTGCTCAGCCACCAGCGTGCCCCGAATTCGATACCTGTCCTTAATGACGTATAATACATGCGCGTGCCGCGTGGATCTTACTTATACCCGCGCATCATCCAAAGCGTTAATAAAACGTATCGACACTCGGGCAAGGGAGGAAAGCACGGAGGTAATGTGTGTCCTGTGTGTCGTATTACACCCTGTAATGGCGGAGAGTTACCAGTCCAAGTGATTCATATCACAGAGTTCATCGATGGGGAGAGCCCTCGGGACACCATTTGATATATGAGCAGCTTCGTTGTCATGTTGTCATCGAAGAGGGACAGATCTTCTTCAGTTGTTTTTTGTTGTCCTACCTTTGTTTTGTTCGGGGTATTAAATAGCAGAAGAGCTTGGATGTCTTCGCTAATATATCCATCATTAGTGGGGGGGGAGGGAATATTCACTTTCTCCCCCCGATATTTCTTACCCAGATAGGATCTTGTTATGTCAGACAGCAGATATGCGTGGTATGAGGTTTTGTCGAGTCATTCCGGTGAGATTTCAATCTTGTTGGGTCAAGTAACTCGAGATTGGCCCTCGGCAAGACGGGCTAAATTGTGCAACGTTGTTTTACTTACTGTTCGTAATGATGTGCTTCGGAATCAATGAAGAGACATACGAGGAAGATCTATCAGTTATCTGAGAGCCAGTCTCGATTACAATTAGCGATAAGCATCACATACTGTTGGTTCGTAGCTTTTAGATAGAAAAAAAAAAAAAAAATAGGGAAATACTTTCAAATCGGTAAGTGTTTGACGGAATACATCAATAAATTGCTGTTAGAAAAATTACAATAATTATTGCCTTTTGAAGACACTTTTTATTTAGGGCTTACTAATGGCCATCAGCTTTAAAGACAATTTTTCTTTAGGGCTTACTGATGGCCATTAACTTTTAAAAACACTTTTCCGTTAGGGCTTACTAATGGCATTAACTTTTAAAGACACTTTTTTCTTTAAGGCTTACTGATGCCATTGGCTTTTAAAGATACTTTTTCGTTAGTGTTTATTAATGCCATTAACAATAATAATGATTTCAATATTGTTGGGTGAAGTGATTCGATATTGCCCCTCGGCAAGACAAGCAAAATTGTGCAACGTTGTTTTACTTACTGTTCGTAATGATGTACTTTGGAAACAATGAAAGGACATACGAGGAAGAATATCAGTCATCTGAGAGCCAGTCTCGATTACAATTAGCGACAAAACATCATATATTGTTAGTACGAAGTTTTCAGATAAAAAATAGAAAATTAATTTCAAATTAATAAATGTGTGGAGGAATGCTTCGATAAACGTCTGTGTTGTAAAAGTAATGACTAATGATACACAAATCTTAATTTTTACAGAAATATTTTCTTTAGGGTCTAATTATACGTTAACTTTTTTCATTCATAAAACAGAAATAATGAATTCGAACCTTTGCACATCTTAACTTATGCTCATAGCATGGGGCTTTTGACTCGATATATGGGATTCTTAGAACTTAGATCTGCAGGGTTTTTAGAATTTATGCTCGTTATATGGGGCTTTTAGAACTTATATTCTGGATGAAGACCTCGGATACAAGAAACTGATCCGAATTCGTAAAAAATCATCCAAATTATATAAAAGCAAAGCAGGAGCTGATCTTCTGCGCGCTCAAATGCAAATTACGATCTGATTATAATTACATTACATTATCAACAAGAGCAGTGTTTTTTTTTCCCCGAGATCAACTCGAAAAAGAGCATTTTTCGAAGCCTAGCAATTTATATCAGCCTAACAATACTAAATACCAAAAAAATATTAAATTATCCTCCTTTTACCATAGTTATTTATTTTTTATTTATACCTCGACACCTCTTACAGGAGCATTATTCCGTCGGCGTATTAAAGTGGAATAAAAACGCATCTGACGCGAAAAAAAAAAAATAAATAAATAAAATAAATAAATAAAAATCAAACGGCATCACATTCGCATGGAACAATGGCGGCCGGGGGCTTCGTATATCGTTACCATTACCGCAGTGTTATTAGCAGCTGTCAGAGGTACATTTCGCATTCGAAATACCAGCTTTTTGTGAATCAGAAAAGGCTCTCTGTTTTTTCTTTCCCATTTCGAGTAAATGCTGTGAATAGCTCGCAGGTGTGAAAATGACAAGCGGTGCCGATTGTCGGCGCCGAATCAGCGGCAGAGCCGGGCTTGATTTCTGACAGCGTGCTATTTGGTGGGTGGGGAGCGCAGTTAGACAGTAGCTTAATGATCCGGTTTCGGCTGTTCGTTCTGGGAGACGACCCCTTCCCCTCAGCCTCCATCGCTTCCTCGTTTGTTGGCTCTGTTTATCATCCCTGGATCGTGCATCCCTTCTGTCTGTTATTACCTTATCCCTACTCTACAATAGCCTATTCGCGGGTTCGTTCATTTACAAAACGTAAAACGAGAAGGAACTGTTCAATTTGACCATTACGTTTTCATCAGGAGTCTTACTGAATTCTATGACATGAACATCAAGAGAAGTGTTGGAGAGTTAAAATAGAAACAATCCAAATCGAATATTAATTTGTTCAGATGTGATTCCACCTTGACCATTTTTAAAATGTTTGAACATGAGCAACATACATCGAGCATAAGTTTCAAGAGTTTCATATCTCGAGCATAAAGGCCAAGCACTCATTGAGCGTGAGTTAGACTATTGACGTAGGAAAATGAGATCTGAAGACCACATGGGGGGCTCCTGCATTTATTTATTTATTTTGAAATTAAACCTCTTTTATTACCTGCTATTATATTATTCTATACTTATTACATGGTTCGTATACTTATTACTTTTCGTTCTCTGCGGAAGTAAGGCGGACGTTTCAGTTTTTGCAGAAGCAGCTCAGGGGGTCTAGTCTCTGCCCAATACGGAAAAATTCTCCGCATTCAAAACCAACCCGTGACGTCATTTTAACGTATGTAGCGAGACCCGCTAGTCTCTGCCCTTTTTTTCCGCACGCAAAATACGTACTCTAAAATGTAAACATACGGAAAATTTACGCCGTCTTCTTTCAGGCGGAAAACCATTTTGCGTACTTAAAATCCAAGATGGATGCCGCGTTTGCTGCGTTGGATTAACAACTAGAAGACGTTGAAAGATTGGAAACGATAGAAAGAAATGGTGTTTAAAGACCAATTCAATGATTTCGAGCTTTCAGATCGCAGATTTGTTAAACTTTTCAGATTAACAAAAAATTTAGCGATTGATTGACCTCACGGAAGATATTAAAGATAGTTTTCCCGCCGGAAGACTACCAGCTCACTTGCGGGTAAGTACTTTCTTCATTATTTTGCAAACAAAACATCATTTTTAATGCTTTGCGTCCATTTATAGAGTAGTAGCAAATCTTGTTCGCGCCTTACGAAAACTGCTGTTTATTTTTTTCACACAGATTCTTTTTATTCAACCATATTAAATCAACCAAAAAACGAAAGAAATCTCGACCTGGCCGTTTCGGATTTTCATGTAATTTTCGGGAATCCTACCCTTGAACAGTGCTGTATTTACGTATGGTCTTATTGGGCTATAGCCCAGGGCGGCATGATTGGGGGGGGGGGCGGCACTTTTTTCATGTAAAATGAAGTTTTTTTTTTTTTTTAGACAGCAGGGTGGATCGGCCGCGAGAATTACATCTATCAATTGAATTAAATACTGTTCTTTGTTAATAACGCTGTGTGGCCGGGCTTTGCACGGTTTACCTTGAAAATGCATTTTATGTCAAGTAAATAAAGTTTTTTTTTTTTTACAACTCTGAAATTCAACACCTCAAGGGGGGGGGCAGTTTCAAAAGTCCAGGGTGGCCTCACGTCTATTTTTTTATATTGAAAAATCTATTATTCATAATTAATCAGTAATTAATTTCTGAAATTCGTTAAAAATCATTTTTTTTCTTGCTGGCAGTGTTGTAAAATATTATAACTCAAGTTCTATGAGAGGTACAGAGTTGCATATTAACTCATTTTAATAACAATTATATGCGCTTTAATTTGATATGTAACGACAATATTTCGAGGAAAGATTTTCTCACAAAATAAATAAATAAATGACACTGTCAATTAAAAATTTAGGCCCAAGGCCGACAATACTTTAGAGGCCCCCTTCTGTGCTCTGCCTTTTGAAGTCACCAAAAAAAAAAATCTTTTTCGCAGTGGCGATATAAGGGGGCCAGCCCCCTGGCCACCTTTTATCGCCACCGCGATACAAGGAGGCCAGGGGGCCCCCTTGTATCCCCGCCCTTAATTATCCCCCCCTGGTATCGCCACTGCGATACAAGGGGGGGATAATTAAATAATACTCTATAAATGGACGAAAAGCATTAAAAATGTTTTGTTTGCAAAATAATGAAGAAAGTATTTACCCATCCCTCCCCCCAAGCTCAATGGCGCGAATCCCTCCCCCCCCCAAAAAAAAAAATTTCACAACCCTCTTGTGATTTTTAATTTTTTTCCTCCTTTTTATTTCTTTTTTCTAATATTATTTATTTATTTTTTAAATTATAACTATTAGTTTTTCATGTATTAACTTTTTAAAAGTACTAATTATGCGCAGAATATAATCGCTTTTTTTCTCTTCCACACATTCCAAGCACACCCACACACACACGAAAAAAAAAAATAAAATAAAAAAACTAAATTAATAAATAATTTAAATAAATAAATCAGTTTTAAAAAATCCCCCCTAAAATTTTGTTGGCGCAACTTGCGCCATAATCCTCCCTGTGGGCACCCATGAGGGGGGTGATTTTTGGGGATCATTGTATAGAGCTCTATGTAGGCCATATGTAGTTGCACTGTATGCATTATGTCTAGCCCTGATACTGTTTTTTTATATCCATTTTAGCTCAAGATTTTTAAAGCTAATTCCCAAGAAAGAAATCTTTTTTTCTTTCCATAAAATGAACTAAATAAGAGAAGTGCTAATTAAGTATCAAAAGAGTTTGTTTTTATTTTTCAATTTATGAATCATTATTTTTTTCTTGAAAATACAAAATTCTTCAATGCTGTGCATCAGTTTTTAAAAAATTAGGGGCCCCTTAGGAAGATGAGGCCCCAGTCCCAGGCCTAGATGGCCTGTGCCATAATCAGGCCCTAGCAATTGTGTTAATTAGGGCCTGTAGTACTTGTTTTTAATTCCATATCCAGCACAAAAATATTTTAAATTAGATTCTGAAAAATATTATAGTGTTATACATATTCAGGAGCCCCGAAGGGAGGTCATGAGAGTTTTCCTCATTCGGCAAGCTCGAAATGACAAGTCGGCAAATTCAGGAACAGTATTACTTTTTTTGTGAAGCTGCAATATCTTCCTGTTTTTACATAATTTTGTTGCCTTTGAAAATAAGAAGACCCGATTTATAAAACTCAATTCTGCTGTTGTCAAATGACCATCATGCTTTAAATGATGATATAGATAAATGGTGATAGATGCAATATTCTATGATGTGTCATACAGTCAATACGCTTTAATCTGTATATATGTTAACAACAATAATTTATAAATCATGAAATCAATTGTTTTGACTATTCAAAATACACTCCCGCTGTTATTTATCTAAATTCCAATATTTGTCAATGACTTTTTTAGTGACACCCATTGTCTTTTCTCATAAGTAATAGTATAAGGTCTGTGTGTATGCAAACAATGGAAAACAAAAGTAAAAGCGTTGTCTGCCGAGCATTGCCAAGTCAACGATTACGATACGTGCCTATTGAAACACTAATTTTCGATTGGCTGATTTGGATCGGAATAAAGGCGTGGCTTAATATTTTGCAGTATGTTCGTAAACACGCCGAATGTTAACGTACGTTCGGAATATTTGGGCAGAGACTACGCAGTTACCGCACGTATGGTTATCAGCATACGTTATTAGAGTTCGTTACGATGCGTGCGTACGTTGACGGCATGATTAACGTACGTAAATTTACGTATGGGCAGAGACTAGACCCCCAGGTATAGCACTTCGCTTCAGAAACTTTTAAAAACAGTTGCCTACGTAATGACAACCTTTTAAAAACGTTTACGAAAGGTTTCAAAGTTTCGCCTACTACCAGGGCACGTCCTCAGCTCCTCCATTGTACCGATTAATGCCCTTTTCATAATCATGGCAGATTTCCGAGGTTGGAGGTTCTCTGACTTCAACCGAAGATGGTCCTAGATTAGACCGGACGCGCCAGCGTCAAGGGTATCACGAAAGAGGAAACAATTTCCCTCGCCAGGCCGTCCGTCCGTCCGACTGACAAACAGCGCGACCGTGCCCGGCTAATAAAAATAAAGCGCCTGGCAATAAGTTAGGCATGCACCGGCGCCGGAGCATGGCGAAGAGGCTGCCGCGTAAACGATTCATCCGAGTGATTGGTATTGAAGAAGAAAAACTCCTGGCCTTTCTTTTTACGCTCAGCGTCCTACAGAGCCGCTGCGGATCATTTTGTCGGTAGCTTACGACTTTTTATATGCATTGGCGGATTTATTGCGATCGTCTGCCACAGGAGAAGGGGGCATCCGTGTCGCTCAGAAGGGATGTTGTCAGTGAGCGGGCTTCCGCTATGCCTTCTCCGGATGCGGCAACCTGAGCGTGTAAAATGGGCCCCGAGCGGCAAACGTGGGCGCTCGGCTTCGTTCATTAATACATTGTGTAAGAAACTGTGTAATTGGGGTTAATTTTTCCTGTAATCTTCTTGTGCCCGAAACTGGATTAAGGTCCGTAAAGACCTTAAGCACTTGCAAGACTTTTAGCCCCTCGTGTGTGCAATCACTCAGATAAACTTTGATCTACAGAGTTTTTTTTGTCTGTAACTGTCCCATTCATACGATAATGCAGTAATTGTTGTCGTCTTGTCATAATCAATTTGTAATTACTATGAATCTTTGGGGTGCCATTGCCTCAAGACGTTAGACTTCTTTATTAACATTTAAGGCATGACCAGAAAGATTTATAGTACAAAGAGAGGAAATAACACCCAGGGCACTGGCGGGAACCGAACCCGCGACCTCTTGTTTTCGAGGCGAAATTTCTACCTCTGAGCCACCGAGGTCCCAATGTAGAAATTTATACGATGCATAAGAAACAACATAATCATTTCTAAGCACGACGGTGAGCTGTTTCCTAGTTTCTTTGGAAATCAAAAGAAAAACTTTCCTCCCATCTCCTTCCAAAATTGGTGGGTTTTTTTTTCGGTAGTGTTAAGTTATTCATATTCTTCAACTTAGCTGTAGCCAAAAAATATATGTGGTGGCCCGAATAAAAAACTTTCAGAATACTGGAGAGCAATTAGTATCAACAATAGCTTTTGATATACCTTATTCAAAGTAATAAATTGTATCTTTAATTATTGCTATTTTGGATATCTGGAAAAAAAAGTTGCATATGGTTCTTAGGTTTTCCTCAGTTAAGAATTTCAGTGAGGAATTCCGGGATTCGTCAATGGAAAAAAAAAAGGAAGAAAAAACAAAAAGAAAGAAAAACGAAAATTTCGAGATTTGTCAATTAAAATATAAACACACAATTTTATGATTCGCCAGGTAAATATACCGGAATTTTAGGTACCCTCGTAAAAATTTCACCCCAGTAAAAGAATTATCTATAAAGATTCAACGCATCCAAAAATTCTTCTTCGCCAGCTACTGGAGCTAAGCAACATATTTCCCCCATGATTCCCACGGTTTAATCAGTATCTCTTAGTCACAAATTTATGACTTTCTCTTCAAATGCAGCACATGACAAAGAACTACACACACGTGTTAAACTACTACTTTCTCTGCAAAGAATACGGGACAAAACGAAGGCCGGAATATTTTACGACGATCATGGTAAGTCCCCCAAAAGACGGTTTTGCGGGATGACTCTCCAGAGAATATCCTTTTTCTGTCGTGAGCTAATTTGTCACTCGAACACGGGGAGTCGAGGAGTTCGATCATCGTTACCCTGGTGTCTCTCGAGGACACTCTGAGTTGTCAACAATACTTTTGGAGTGGAAGTGCTGGTGTATGTTAAGGGATTTATGATGGGGGAGATGTTTGTTTTGGCGTACAGGTCTAAATAAGGAACGATTTTAGATGTAGCATATTCTCAGGGTAACTTTAGTTTACGGTTTCTCTATTTTCACTGTCCAACTTATACTTTAATAGTGTTAGCTACAAGCGTATTTCATCCACACTGAAAATTGGAAACACGCTTCAAAAATTTTATCAAGCATTTGTTTTTCAAAGTTACCATTTATTCAGTTACCATTTGTTTTTCAAAGAAAATTTAGTATCTAGAAAAATGGCGAAAAAAAAAAGGCAATTAAAATTTTAAAGTATAACACTTAAAGGTATTGTTACTTTTTAAACATTAAATGTCAAACATTCTAAGCGTTTTGTAAAGAAAAATTTATCATCGTGGGAAAAGGAGAAAAAACTATTAGAATACTTAAAAATAGTACATTTGAAAGCTTTGTAATTGTTTAAATAGGAAATGTCAAAATTTCTACGCGTGCTGAAAATCATAGTACACATCTCTTCCTTTCCTGCCATCTTCTCTTTTATCCTCAGTTATTTTTGTTTAAATTGCAAGGAATTGATCAATGTTATGATCTTCAACACTTTCATATAGTTTACTCTTCTAAAATGAGCTTCACATCGCTGAAAATTGTCAAGAAGTATTTTCGCGCTTTGAAAAGAAAAACCCCAGCAATATCTTGGTTTGTGAATATATTGGTTAAAAACTAACGAATAGCTGTTTTAAATTAAGAGGTAATTAAATTATAAAAACCATTTGAAACGAATCATTTACGCCGTTCAAAGTTATTTTGCCACTTAGAGTAACTCATAGCCGTATGAAAAATGTGACGAGAAATCACTTATTCTAATGAAAGTAGTGCAACTTTGAGCGCGAGGGTTAAAAAAGTTCGATGTTCTATCCGTTTTTGTTTCATAGGTAAATTCAAATAATTTTACTTTGAAAAGATAAACTGTGAAGAAAGATTATTTATTGATTTGCAGTTTCATAAATAATGGAGAAATTTGCTAAACTTTAGTATTGAAAATATTTCAATACATCTGTAACTTTTTGTCATTCAGACAAAATTATCCTTAATGCCCTATAAATCAATCGAAATAATTTACTTGTATTGCATTAACAATTGAGTGCAATATAAGGAGGGAAAAAATCTGATAAATAAATTCCTCATAACCCAATTACTTTACCTTCAAGGCCTCTCTATTTTCAAATAATATTACTTTGGGATATTTTCATTTATTGGGACAGTAATTTAGTTGGTTAAAAAATCAGGAGCTGTATTATACTGTAAAAACAACATTCATTTTTTACAGGGTACTAAAAACGAACAAATGCTATAAAAAGAACCCCACGGATATTATCACAAAAAAAAAAAAAAAAAAAACAGCCATCATGAATGCTAAAACGCATTAATTGCAGAGAGCTAAGAAAGTAACAAAATTTGTAACTAACATGAAGTTACAATGTATCAAGGTTTGAGAGTAAAAAATCAGAAATGCGTTAATTAGCTTAGAAAAGCTTCTCATCTTCCATGAAATGCGCAATAGAGCTGAGCCGTATCCAAACTGTCAGGTGTCGGCTTCAAAATCATCATAGCATAAAAAGCTTCTTAGTGAAACAAGCTAAACGAAAAATCTCCTGAACATTCAAGGCTATGGTGATTTAAATTAGCTTCGATTTTATTTTATTTTACTTTTTTTTTACACTGCAAAAAGTAAAGTGTTGTGTTTACAGTATAATACTGGTAGCAGAGGTTCCAGTTTAAAACTGTAAGATGCACAATAATAAACTGTAAAACAAGCAAGTTTACAGTTTAGTACTGTAAAGCAGAAATTTTA
>JAXGGA010017689.1:0-23702 GCA_038373865.1 Uloborus plumipes | reverse complement strand
ATTTTTCCCTTGCGGGACGTTTTTTTGTGCAGCCTCGAACTTCATTGAGTAAACCAGACCGGATTTAAGATCTTTGATGTCCGCCATCCGGAGAGCCGTCTGAATTTCTGGATTTTCGCACTCTATCTATGAAGTAGTTCAGGGCCAGGCTATCGCGAACACCCGAAGAACAGTCCAAGAAGGCGAGATGGGAAAGCTTCTCAACGTCTGCTGCAAAAACTTGCAAAGTCTCTCCAGCCCTCTGGAGTCGGGATTTGAGCTGAAGTTGGCTGAATTCTTTTTGGCATGATTCGCCAAAGCGAAGCTCCAAGGCCGATGATAAAGCTTCGAAGTCACGGTGCTTATCCTCTGGGAAGGTCTGTAGTATGTCAGCTGCATCCCCTCTCAGCGAGGCTGCAAGGTGACAGGCTTTCGTGGAAGAGTCCCAGGAGTTGGCTTCTGCAACGATGAGGAACTGCTTCTTGTAAACATTCCACGAGGTCTTCCCATCAAACGTGGCCAGTTTGATGGATGGACGAGAATTTCCAGCTGCAGCTACACAGTCACTTGAGTTGTTGCAGGATGCTGATAACTTCGATTCAAGTTCTTTAATTTTCTTTTCCATATGGTTTTCTACTGTGGTGATTCGGTTCTCAACGCTATCAACTTTTTCTTCTAGAAACCTCCACTTTATTTTCTATATTGGTAAATTTACTTTCCACCAAACTTTTCATTGACGTTAGATCGCTTTTAATTTCTTCTTGATTAGCAGCGAGATCATTTTTTTAATTGTTCTTGATTAGTAGCCATGTCATTTTTTAATTCACTTTTAACAGCGTTGATCGCATCAAGGAGTTGTTTCAGTTGTTCATCCATTGCTCGAGTAATCACCATAAAATTCCGAAGTCAAAAAGTCCTTAGGAAGAAAAGTCCAAGTTCACAGGTAATTCCAAGAAAGTCCTTGAAGATGCCCCACGTTGGGCGCCAAAATTGTAACGAGTCCGTAGCACCTTCAACTTTCTTCAAATGAGCATTCCAATCTTGAGGAAGTAACTATAAATTTATTTACAAGTATTTACACTATTTATTTTAACAAATATGAGCAGGAAACAATTGCTAAACATCCAGCAATTAGGTAGCAAAACAGTACACTGTACTCTCAACAGTAACTCAGCACCACGTATCAAACGTGAACAGTAATTAAGCAATTACAAAAGCAAAAAACAACATTCGCCCAAAGCGAATAAAAACGAGCCTCTCAATAATCCAATCTGAGAAAAACTGACTGACTTGTGTTCAAGGCCAGCTATTTATACACGGAAAGAATTCCCGACAACTTTCTAGTAATATCTGGAATATTCCAAATCATTCATAACTTTAAACAATTCATTCAAGAAAACGCTAGAAATAAAAAGAAAAACACCACTCCGAGCGAAAATGTCTTCACGCTTATTAAAGTTAGGGCAAGTGTTAAAAACTACAAAGTGTTACGGGGCCGGTATACAAGTGATAAAAGTGATATCTTCAGATACTTTTGCAACATGACGTCAGATAAAACCAAAACTAATGAAAATGATGCAAGGCAGGAAAAACAACAACTATTTACAAGATTTGTAACAATATATATATATATATTTGTTAACCATTAGAAAATTCCCAAATTGACATTATTTGTTTGTCTTACGGTGCCTGGAAACTTTTAAATTTATTACTTTCTAATTTAAATTATGTATAAATTTTTTATAAGTAATTTTTCAAGAGTGTCTAAACTGGGCCAAACTTCTCAACTTAAGAATGTTTCGAGATCCACGGAGATTTAAATTTGAAATTAACATTGCTGAAAAAACAACATCATTTATTTCTGTGGTACTACTGACCATTGAATCAGGGAGCTTAACGTCATCTATTTTTGACACATTTTTGGTTAAAAGAAATAGAAACTGGAGTGTTAACGCACCCAACTGAGAAATGAAATTTAAAATTTAAACTTCAAATAAATCAGTTCTAGACAAATAGGTCTTTCCTACATTTCTTATGCTCATAAAATATCACTCAGTTATTTGCTGAAGATCAAAATAATTTTGAACTTATGAAAAATGAAGTAATTTTAAGAAATGCTTTTGAATTGAAATACAAAGATTTAACATGAATGGAAGTCACTCATGTCGTCCACAAATATGTACTTGTCCTTAAAACTAGCAATTGTGACTTGGCTTAAGTTTTTTCATAACATCTCCTGGGATGAAACTCTGCCTTTTCTTTAGTTTCTTAAAAATCTCTGGGTTTCGGGATTGTCCTGAAAGATTTTTTTCGCTTATTCATCACTGACGGTGTGCTGGATTTATACTACATAAAGTCTATGTGACTTTCCCCCGCGTATTTTAAGTAAAAAAAGTCTCCTGAAAAAAAAAAAAAAAAAACCTTTTGAAATCTGCAACTTTTTGTCATTCTAAGATCTAGTTGCTCACGAGAAGGGATAAACAGTAATAAATCCTTGTCCTTGTCTTGATTAGAAAAATTGGGGTTAGAATCTTGATTTTTCAAACAGTTTCCTTCAAATAAGTTTGAATTGGAACAACAGAAACTAAGTGTTCCAATTCACCCCGCAATTTTTTTTTCCTATGGCATTTTTTAGAATTTTTCATTTTTATGACACAATTTATAAAAAAATGTAAATTCTAATGTGGTATTCTGTTGTTCAGATACATGTATAATTGAAATATACCACTCTTAGTTTTTAATTATAAGAAGGTTTGTTCTTGCATATGAAGTTTTGCAGTCTATAAAAATGTGATGTTTTTCAGCATTCCACGTGCAGCCCTCCTTAGAAGCCAGTAGTGTTGCCAGATTGACAAAAGTAATATTTTTCTACTTCCTATGATCTTACCTTTCTAAAAAAAATCATGGCGAAAAATACCAATAGTATATTTATGAAGTATTTCTTTGTACGGTCGGGAAGTTTTGTTCCGATTGACCCCGCTGTTCCTATACACCCCATTTTACGGTACAAGTTTTACATTTTTGAGAAAATTCGGCGCATAAGTGAAATATTTATCTTTAGAGCGACACATAAAAAATGATACTATCATTATTTTGCTATGGAATGTGCTGGGACCATTCAAATTCGTCGTTAAAGTGAAAAAGGCGCATAAATGAGGCGGCGTATAAGTGAGAGTTCACTGTATTAAATAAATAAATACTACACCGAATATTACTGGGTCTCAATTATTAGTTAAAATGTTAGTAAAAAAAAAACATTTAGCATTCATAATAACAAAAATAATTTTTGACTTTCAAAAGAATATTACAATATAAGTATCAATTTTTGAAAATCGCGAATAAATTTATATGCTTTGATATTTAGCGGTAACTTTCTCCCTCCTGGAATAGACTATATGTCTTACAACACAGTTAAAATACTACCAGATAGGTCTCTCTGAGAACAAAGTACATATCTCTCCATTTCACTTTGCATTGGTATTTCATTCTGCACCACATCCTCTACATACCAAAGTTTACACTTGATCTCTCCCTTTATCAACCTAATCCTCGTGGTTTTGGTGGAAAAGAGAGAGAGATCAAGTGTAAACTTTGGTATGTAGAGGGATTGTGGTTGCAGAAATGAAAATACCAATGCACAAGTGGAAAATGGGGAGAGGATTATGTTACCTTTGTTCTCAGGAGAGGGGGGGACCTATCTGGTAGTAATTTTTTAAAACTGTGGTTTGTTAAGGGACCATATAAGTCCTATTTTCCAGGGAGGGAGGAAATGGGTTTTTTTTTACCGGCTAAAATATATTCCAAAAGGCATATAAAATTTTATTTCCGCGGATTTTCAAAATCAAAAATTGATACTTATAATTGTATGTAAATATTTCTTTTTTGGAAAAAAGTCAAAAAAATAATTTTTTGTTTATTATAAAATGCTAAAATTATTTTTTTTTTTTAACTAACATTTTTAAATAATAAATTTGGGGGCCCCAGTAAATAATTCCGGTGGTAGTAATTTTTATTTATTTTTAATACAGTGAAAACTCCACTCCACTTTTACGCCCACCTTCATTTTTATGGCGGCCTTTTTTCCACTTTAAACGACGAAATTTGAAAAATGGGTCCCCCAGCCCAACATTTCCATAGCAAAAAAAATAATGGATTAGTAATCCATTTTTTTTTATGCGTCCGCTCTAAAAGATTAAAATTATTTTCACTTATGCGCCCCGAATTTTCTCAAAAAAAAAATTGTAAAAAAACATTTTACCGTAAAAAAATGGGGTTGTATAGGAAACAGCCGGGGGTCAATCGGAACAAAACTTCCCGACCGTACAAAGAAATTCTTCATAAATATACTATTGGGTATTTTTCGCCATGAATTTTTTTTTTAGAAAGGTAAGATCATAGGAAGTAGGAAAAAAATTACTTTTTGTCAATTCTGGCAACGCTACTGGCTTCTAAGGAGGGCTGCACGTTGAATGCTGAAAAAACATCACATTTTTATAGACTGCAAAAAACTTCATATGCAAGAAACAAACCTTCTTATATTTAAAAAAACTAATGAGTGGTAATGTTTCAATTTATACATGTATCTGAAACACAACAGAATACCACATTAGAATTTACATTTTTTTATAAATTGTGTCATAAAAATGAAAGAAATTCTGAAAAAATGCCATAGGGAAAAAAAATTTGCGGGGTGAATCGGAACACTTAGTTCTGTTGTTTCCAATTCAAAACTGGTGTCAAAGAGCTAGATATCTTTAATTTTCGTGAGAATCAGCGATAGTATAGCGGAGAAAAAATATTTTTTGATCGATTTGGCATGGAATGACCCAAAATTTACCTACTTCGAAGATATTTTTTGTTTTTCACGAAACTACTCTAACTTTGTCATTATCACCAGAACCCAACTTTTTTACACTAGGACAAAACTGAAATCGAAAAAGAAAAAAAAAAGATTTTACCCGCCGTCCCAGTAATAAAGTACACATTTAATATTATTATTATTATTTTTTTAGCTTAATGTAAAAACAAGCAGAGCTCTATATGTAAGATGGCATGAATATATCCAGAATGTAAGACATTTTCTCGCTTAAAATTCGAGCCAAATCACATAAAAGATTGTATGTACATGGATAATTTGTAGTGAAGATTGTAAATCTAATATACCATAATTTTCAGATTGTCTTTTGAAATTTTACGTTGATATTAATTTAAAAATGAACAAGAGTCTACAAGAACATGTTATGAAAGCTTTTTTGCAATACAATTCTAACGAAATGAAATATCCAGTACATTTTATAATAAACTTTATACATTTTGTACCTTTAGAAATTTAAAGTTAGATAACCGAAAATATATTCAATTTATAATACTGTTACAAATCTTGTAAATAGTTGTTGTTTTTCCTGCCTTGCATCATTTTCATTAGTTTTGGTTTTATCTGACGTCATGTTGCAAAAGTATCTGAAGATATCACCTTTATCATTAGTATACCGGCCTTGTAACACTTTGTAGTTTTTACACTTGCCCTAACTTTGATAAGCATGAAGACATTTTTCGCTCGGAGTGGTTTTTTTCTTTTTATTTGCTGGAATTTTTGAAAGGATTATGTAAGTTTGTGAATGAACGAACACTCCGGATTTTGCTAGAATATTGTGGACATTTCTTTCCGTGTATAAATAGCCTTGAACACAGTTTATAGTCAGTTAGTTTTTCTCAGTTGGGATTTTCTGAGAGGCTCGTTTTTATTCGCTTGGGCGATGTTTTGCTTTTGTAATTGCTTAATTACTGTTCACGTTAGATACGTGGTGCTGAGTTACTGTTGAGAGAACAGTGTACTGTTTGCTACCTAATTGCTGGATGTTTAGCAATTGTTTCCTGCTCATATTGTAAATAGTGTAAATACTTGTAAATAAATTTATAGTTACTTCCTCAAGATTAGAATGCTCATTTGAAGAAAGTTGAAGGTGCTACGGACTCGTTACAATTTTGGCGCCCAACGTGGGGCATCTTCAAGGACTTTCTTGGAATTATCTGTGAACTTGGACTTTTCTTCCTGAGGACTTTTTGACTTCAGAATTTTATGGTGATTACTCGAGCAATGGAGGAACAACTGATAAAACTCCTTGATGCTATCAACGCTGTTAAAAGTGACATGACTGCGAGCATGGCTGCGAATCAAGAACAATTAAAGAATGATATGGCGATTATGGCTACTAATCAAGAACAATTAAAAATGATCTGGTTACTAATCAAGAACAGTTAAAAAATGATCTGGCTACTAATCAAGAACAATTAAAGAGTGATTTAACCGCTAGCATAACTTCAAGTCAAGAAGAAATTAAGAATGATTTAACCGCTAGCATAACTTCAAGTCAAGAAGAAATTAAGAGCAATCTAACGTCAATGAAAAATTTGGTGGAAACTAAATTTATCAACATGGAAAATAAAGTGGAGGCTCTAGAAGATTGTATCACCACAGTAGAAAACCATGTGGAAAAGAAAATTAAAAAACTTGAATCAAAGTTATCAGGATCCTGCAACAACTCAAGTGACTGTGTAGCTGCAGCTGGAACTTCTCGTTCATCCATTAAACTGGCCACATTTGACGAGAAGACCTCGTGGAATATTTACAAGAAGCAGTTCCTCATCGTTGCAGAAGCAAACTCTTGGGACTCTTCCACGAAAGCCTGTCACCTCGCAGCCTCGCTGAGAGGGGATGCAGCTGACATACTACAGACCTTCCCAGAGGACAAGCACCGCGACTTCGAAGCCCTATCATCGGCCTTGGAGCTCCGCTTTGGCGAAGCATGCCAAAAAGAATTCAGCCAACTCCAGCTGAAATCCCGACTCCAGAGGGCCGGGGAGACTTTGCAAGTTTTTGCAGCAGACGTTGAGAGGCTTTCCCATCTCGCCTTCTCGAACTGTCCTTCGGATGTTCGCGATAGCCTGGCCCTGAACTACTTCATAGACGGAGTGCGAAGTCCAGAAATTCAGACGGCTCTCCGGATGGCGGACATTAAAGATCTTAAATCCGGTCTGGTCTACGCAATGAAGTTCGAGGCTGCACAGCAAACATCCCGCAAGGATCGCCATTCAATCAGGGGTGTAGAAGTGAGTGCCCAGGATTCAAACCTAACTCGTCTCTCGGAACTTGAGCGACAAATGAAAGAGATATCGGGGACCCTGAAGAAGATCGCGGCTCGCAAAGACCAAAGTAGACAACCACTGAAGTGCTGGAAATGTGGTGGTGAGGGCCACGTACGAAGGAACTGCGAAGCCCGCCAAGAAACAAGAGGGAAGGGTACCTCTTCCTCTCCAGCTCAGGAAAACTAAGCTATGGCAATCTCGAGGGGCGGAGGTCGCCAAATTGGAATGAGCCCCATCCCAAAGTTTTCCAGATTTCCTCAAGAAGTGGCGGCTGCAACGGACTCTTCATTTACGCATATCTGAATAGGTTTCCCTGCGAAATGATTGTGGACACAGGAGCCAACGTTACCATCATTAGGACTGATGTGGCTCGTCAATTTGGACTCAAGATCTTATGGACGCCGCCCTGCGTTACTCTCCAAACTGTGACAGGTGACAAAATCGAGATTGAAGGAAAAGCGAACTTATAAATAATGTTCGGAAGCGCCACTTACCATCACACGGCATTCGTCGCTGACATTACAGATCCCTTCATTCTCGGACTGAACTTTTTGAGAAAATTTGATTTTTCTATCGACTTTAAAAATAATGAGCTGCACTCGATGAGAGAAGACATAGCAATTTTCAATGCTGAAAATAACTTAAAATCCGCTCATCAAATAATAGCCCAAACAGATTTATTGATTCCCCCCTAGATCAGAAATACTAATAGCTGGCTCCATCAATGAAAACAACAGCTTTAAATTCGGCCTAATTGAATATCCTAACCAGAGTAATAGCCCAAAAGGAGTACTAGTGGCATCTACGCTTGTGGACCTTTCAAGGAATGCAGTTCCTGTGAGAGTCGCCAATGTGAGTGAAAGACCGAGGAATATTAAGAAAGGAGAAGTGTTGGCAACTTGTACTCCCGTAAACCGTATCATCAGAAGAATTGATTCCTCCGAGGCTGTGTCTTCTGAGTCCTTGACTTCGAAATTAATTGGGAGTGCAGCATTATCGAAGGATCAAAGATACGCTGCGGAAAAATTTGTGGACGACTTTAAGCAGGTGTTTTCATCTACACCCGAAGATGTTGGTCGCACTAGTTTAGCGCAGCATAGGATCGACACTGGAGATCATCCCCCTATCAAGCAGCATCCAAGACGACTACCGTTCGCCAAGAAGGAAGAGGTTGAGATCCTCGTAAAAGAGATGTAGGAGAATAACGTCATCGAACCCTCATCCAGTCCTTGGGCATCCCCTATCGTCTTGGTCCGAAAGAAAGACGGCTCCACCAGATTTTGTGTTGATTACCGACGCCTGAATGACATCACCAAGAAGGACAGTTACCCTCTTCCACGGATCGATGACACTCTGGACACCCTTTCCGGACACAAGTGGTTTTCGACCCTGGATTTAAAGAGCGGCTACTGGCAGGTGGAGATACACCCCGACGACCGAGAGAAGACGGCGCTTACAAACGGACAAGGCTTGTGTCAGTTTAAAGTGATGCCCTTCGGCCTCTGCAATGCACCAGCTACGTTCGAGCGTCTTATTGAGTCAGTTTTACGAGGACTTTCTTATGAATCCTGTCTTGTCTACTTGGACGACATCATCATCATAGGACGCAGTTTTGAGGAACATTTGGCTAATCTTAGGAAGGTGCTGCAAAAGCTTAAGGAAGCCAACCTGAAGTTAAGCCCGTCCAAATGTAATTTGTTCCGCCGTGAAGTGAACTACCTTGGTCACATTATCTCTTCTGAGGGTGTACGAACAGATCCAGATAAGGTATCTGCAGTCAAGAATTGAAGCCGCCTCGAAAACGTCCATCAGCTGCGAAGTTTCCTGGGGCTCTGCACGTACTACAGGAAGTTTGTAAAGGGTTTTTCCAACATTGCACGACATTTGCATAAGCTGACGGAGAGCAAACAAAAATTTGAATGGTCCAAAGAATGCAAGGATGCATTTCTACAGCTGAAGGAGGCTTTAACATCAACGCCTATTCTCTCTTACCCTCAGCCTGAAAAATCCTTCATACTTGACACCGATGCGAGCCGCGAGAGCGTTGGAGCTGTTTTATCTCAAGAAATAGACGGTAACGAACATGTCATCGCTAACTGGAGCAAATGCTTATCTAAGTCGGAGCGAAATTATTGTGTCACGAGAAAGGAATTGCTCGCCATAGTTAAAGCTGTAGAACATTTCCATCATTACCTCTACGGCCGTAAATTCTTGCTCCGGACCGATCATGCCTCTTTACCTTGGCTTTGGAATTTCAAGAATCCAGAGGGCCAGGTAGCCAGGTGGATACAGCGGCTCCAGGAATATGACATCGAGATTAAGCACCGAAAAGGTTTGTCACACGGTAATGCTGACGCATTATCAAGAAGACCTTGTTCTGAGAACTGAGATTATTGCTCCCGAATAGAGAAACAGTACGGGACGACAATCCCTACTGCCTGTCAAGTTACTGCTACTTCATCACCTTCAGATCCTGATCCATGGAGTGACGACCAAGTAAGAAAAGATCAGCTTGAAGACCCAGACCTAAAGCCTATCATAGAGTTAATGGAAAAGGACAGTCGGCGACCTAGTTGGCAATACGTTTCTATCTACACTCCTGCAACGAAAAGATATTGGGCTCTATGGAAATCTCTCCAGTTGCAAAATGGCGTCCTGTATCGGAAATGGGAATCTGACGATGGTAAAGCATTCAAATGGCAGTTACTCCTTCCCAGATCAAGAATTCCAGACGTTCTAAAGGAATTGCACAGTAGTCCGACTGGAGGACACTTTGATATCCTGAAAACCCTCCACTAGGTTTGAGAGCCCTTCTTCTGGAGCAAGGCGAAGGATGACGTGGAGAAGTGATGTCATTCTTGTGACGCCTGTGCTGCCCGTAAAGGACCGAAGAGAAGAAGCCGCGGGAAGCTACATCTTTACAACGTAGGAGCTCCTTTCGAACGAATCGGGATCGACATTCTTGGTCCTCTATCGAAAACTACTGATGGGAACAAATACATTCTCGTTTCCATTGACTATTTTACCAAGTGGCCCGAAGCATATTCCATTCCGGATCAAGAAGCTACCACTGTAGCAGAGACTCTAGTCCAGAATTGGATCTCGAGATATGGGACACCCTTGCAGATCCATTCTGATCAGGGGAGAAACTTCATCTCTGCTGTGTTTAAGGGCCTATGTAAAATCCTCAAAATTGAGAAAACTCGAACGACACCACTACACCCACAATCGGACGGCATGGTGGAGAGATTCAACAGGACAATCCTTAATAATCTCTCGCTTATGGTCTCCAAAAATCAACAGGATTGGGACAAGAAACTTCCTCTGTTCCTGCTGGCCTACCGCAGTGCTGTCCACGAGACCACCGGATATTCCCCATCACAGATGCTCTTCGGCCGAGAACTTCTGCTGCCTTGTGATCTCGTCTTCGGTCTCCCTCCAAATGCGCCTTCATCGCCTGAGGAGTACGTCCATGATCTCCAGGCCCGGTTGGAGGACGTTCATCACTTCGCACGGGAGCGAATCAACATTGCGACGGAGAAAATGAAGACCCGATACGACACAAGGTCCACTGGCCATGATTTTCAAGAAGGTGACAAGGTGTGGCTATGGAATCCCTACCGACGTAAAGGTCTGTCACCCAAATTGCAGTCGCATTGGGATGAACCCTACACAGTCCTTCACCGGCTGAACGACGTCGTAGTGAGGATCCAGAAGTCATCACATTCAAAACCTAGGGTTGTCCATTATGATCGGCTAGCCCCATACTATGGCCATAGTTCGTAAAATAAATCTAAAGCTACCATGGTAATTTGTTTGTAAATTTTGTAAATAACTTTTGCCTTTAATTGTCTGTAATATTACTTCATCAGTGTTATTATTTCTTTCATGTTCTCATTGTTATTGTTTATCATGTTTATGATTGGTCATCATGTAATGTGTGCACCTGTAAATTTTCCCTTGCTTCCTTTCTGGGGATTGTACTGCCCGGGACGTACAGTCCTTGGGAAGGGGGCAATGTTACAAATCTTGTAAATAGTTGTTGTTTTTCCTGCCTTGCATCATTTTCATTAGTTTTGGTTTTATCTGACGTCATGTTGCAAAAGTATCTGAAGATATCACCTTTATCATTAGTATACCGGCCCTGTAACACTTTGTAGTTTTTACACTTGCCCTAACTTTGATAAGCATGAAGACATTTTTCGCTCGGAGTGGTTTTTTTCTTTTTATTTGCTGGAATTTTTGAATGGATTATGTAAGTTTGTGAATGAACGAACACTCCGGATTTTGCTAGAATATTGTGGACATTTCTTTCCGTGTATAAATAGCCTTGAACACAGTTTTTAGTCAGTTAGTTTTTCCCAGATGGGATTTTCTGAGTGGCTCGTTTTTATTCGCTTGGGCGATGTTTTGCTTTTGTAATTGCTTAATTACTGTTCACGTTAGATACGTGGTGCTGAGTTACTGTTGAGAGAACAGTGTACTGTTTGCTACCTAATTGCTGGATGTTTAGCAATTGTTTCCTGCTCATATTGTAAATAGTGTAAATACTTGTAAATAAATTTATAGTTACTTCCTCAAGATTGGAATGCTCATTTGAAGAAAGTTGAATGTGCTACGGACTCTTTACAATACTCATTATTTCAAATTTGTATTATTTAAAGTGATTAAAACAACAAAAGTTAAACAAACACATGATTCAAAATATTAAACTTACCTCGAAAATATTTTTGTAACTATTGATTCAAAAAACAGATGCAATTCCATTAAGCAGTCAAGAACGATGTCTAACGAAGAACCGGGGGATCTCTGGCTCCCCCTAGAATATTTCAGACCGGCTCAGCTCCCCCGGTAAAATTTCTTTACTACAACTTTTTATAGCACATTTTTTTTTACCTCAATCCTGTTTTCAAAAATGTCCAAAAGTACGTTATTAAAGGATACAATTTAAAAAAAAAAATTGCCAGGGATGATTTTGCTGCCCAGTTCCTTCCTCAACAGTAACCAAATCTTGAATACAATCCGCTTTTAAGACTTCTATTTCAAAATATTTCGATCCTCTAAAGTCACTAAAAATTGTTTAGTCATTTTTTCTAATGTACCACTTGGAATTTTTTCGGGAGAGAAAGTTTGAGACTTCTTTTGCTCAGCAAATTGAATGACAACTAAAACTAAATTTATATTAAAAATGTAAAAGAGTACTTAAACTTATCGTCGTCCTGATGAAAGAGGTATTAGTAATGTTTATTAAATTCCTCTTATTCACAAAAAACGTTTATTTGAATATTTGTGACTTCATAATTGAGTTTGTATGAATATGTGAAAGTGTCCTTTGCTCCCCCCCCCCCTACACACCAAGAAAGTGCCTTGATCCAGCACTGCTCCGTGCTCCCCTGTTTTTACAAAGTTCCTACGCTACTGACGAAGGACACGTTTCTGTTTCTTTGAGAGAAAATCAGACGGATTGCTAAAATAACCTAATTGGTCGGAAAAGCCATGGGTCTATCCATTGCACAAAGAGTGGCGGGAAGCATAACAAATAGGAAAGAAGAAAAGAAAAAAAACTGTTTAACTGCTGTTTTTCATGTTACTAAGAATCCTAATCCATCCTTTTCTTCGAATGGCGCTTTTTTCTTATTTCAGCTTTTTCCCAGACAGCCTCAGATGCGTCAGATGGATATAAAAATGGTCCTCACCCCCAATATAACGCTCTTTATTAGAAATCCCCGAAGCATCAATTCCGAACAGAGATAGCAAGAGACACCAGTTAACCCCTTTGGCTCGTTTTGGATGAAGACTCCAGCCATTGTTTCCTTTCCTTTCACTTGGTAAAAAGATACGGCCGGCAGCAGTTAGGTCAGAAAAGTGTGAACGTTGGAAGAATGAAACCACACAGTGCTGAGTAATCCTACCCCCCCCCCCCCCCCAAGAAAGAGACTGTTCTAGATGGGATCCCAAACGTGAGAACGGCCGGTTCAACTTTTTTTTTCTGAAATAATTTTATTTTTCTAATTAAAAAAATAAATAAATATAGAAAGAAAATGGCCCAAAGTAGGTGCGGCCCATGTGGAATTTTCCACATCTTCCACATGGCCAGTCCGCCCCTGGCGTTGACTGTATTATATTAGTAGACAGATTATAAATTGCAAATTTATATTTTTCATGATAATTTTTAACAGAAAAAAATAAATGGTTCATTTAACAGAATATTATAAAAATAATTTTTGCTGTGCAATATTGAATGATGTTTTAAACAAGACTTAAATTTTACACGCTTCACTTTCCTTTCACTTAGTTAAGGTCAACACTAGCGCACTAAAACTTGACCCTCTTACAAAATTTCTAGATACGCCTGCACACATACACACACACACTCAAAAATGAAAATTTAGCCTTGTAATTGTTTAATCTGACTTTTTTTTTTCAAACTATTTTCACATATAATTTAATCTTAAAAAGAAGAAAAAGTTGTGTATTAATAGATTTTTAAAGCATTATTTTTATGTTTAAAAAATATTAAATTTTACTTGAGAATTTTATAAAAATTTCCTTTGAGAATTTATTTTTAAGAATTTTATAATTCCAATATTGATTATACAATTTTGGTTTACAAATTTCCAATTTATATTTTTCGTGACAGTAATTTTTTACCATATTTAATAAATGGTTAATTTAATAGAATGTAATAAAAACTATTACTTGCTGTGCAATATTGTATGATATTTTAAAGAAGATTTAAATTTTATGTGCTTCAATTTCCTTCCTCTTAATTAATAAGGTGCATCAAAACTTGATCCCCCTAACAAAAATTTTTGGATTCTCCTCTGTATATATATATAATATATATTCTTCCCAAAGCTGTAATCGTGTAATCGAAATCGTAATCGGCCTCTAATAATCGTAATCGATTACATTTTTTACATAATCTAATCGCTGCTGTAATCGTAATAGCGATTTGGCAGATGACTGTAATCGTAATTGTAATCTCCAATTTTTCATGCTCGTAATCATAATCGTAATCGATTACATTTTCTCGTAATTGACTCCAAGCCTGGTTTGCACGTTTGACAAAACTTTTGGCGTAATTTACAATACAACTAAGTGCTTTAGTTTCTACAAAAGCAAGGTGTTACAGCTAACCACCAATTCCGGGCAACGGTCCTTTGTCTATAGAAGTAGAAAAGACAGCAGGACACAAAGGCTCCTTTGTAGAAAAATGTGTATATTATGCATTTATCATGCTGCATGTAGTGTGAACATACCGCATATGATTTCATTATATTTTGATACAAGATAAGGACGGAAAAATTTGGAACCTGATCATTTGTCCAATGGGAACTTTGCACCTCCTCCTGGTATGCAATAATACAATTTTCTGAAAACCTACACTCTTAAAAGTGTGCCGCTTATATGAAAGGCACAAGAGAATTGTGCCTTATATTACTTACATATCAGAGGCACAAAGCGTTAGGTGCCTTTGATACATACAAAGCACAAAGAGATGAACGGCACGGACAAGAAAGCAAAACTTTTTAAAGGCACACTGAATCAACCGTGCCTTTTAAATTCCCTCTTCGCAAGTTTTAAGCGGCACATCGTCTATTCACGCTTTGGGTTTGAGGTTATAGCTGATCACGTGGCCCGTATGTTTATTTTCAATGCTGGAGATGGCGGAAAGTTCGTTATCGCAAAAATTCAGGATTAAACATATTCTTTCGTCGTTTTCAAGCAATATTATTAGTTTGAGAGAAATAGTTTTATATATTGCATTGTTGTTTGATGCGGATGTAAGAATAGGGAACGAAAATCAAGTTGTAGTGTAGAAATTTGATCGTTCCATGCCTTTCCTTTGCAAGATTCATCGTTTGAAGAAACGGCAAATGAAAGGTCAGTCGGGTGCATTTTGTGCAGAATAAGAATTTTATGGTTAGCTCTGAACACTTACTATCAGAAGAAGATTTTTTTTTCTGTCCATCCATTATGCATTATTAATTGCCGAGGCATAAACTGCTGTTTCAAACGTCTTCCTATGGAAACATCGATAACAAAATGGGCAGCAAAAGAGTGTTTTAGTGTATTTTTTAAAATCTACATGCTCCTTTGCTGATCTTTTTTGTGCTGTATGTTGAAATTTTGTGCTACGACAGGTATGTAAAATAGCTCGTCCAATTTATTTCTATTATGATTTATCAGTGTTATTTTAATTAAAATCTTAGTCTCATTTGCCATAATGGTTAAATATGTCAGATATTTAATACTGTTTGTTGTTCCGGCAAAAAGCTCTATTGACAAAAGAAGTAATTATTTTTTAGTTGCATGGGCTTTATTATGATAAATATTGTCTCACAAGATTCGGTTGACTTTAAATTTATTGTACTACTTTTTAAAATATAGTAGGATTTTTTAAAAAATAATAAGTTATGATTTAGCATTTTTTTTAAAGTTTAAAATTAATTTTAACTCAATTTGATAATATTTCGTAGTACTTCATCATGATAAAGTATAAACTCCAGTGGCGTATTTACGTATGGGCTTAATGGGCTATAGCCCAGGGCGGCACGATTGGGTGGGGGGCGGCAAGTTTTCCATGCAAAGTGAAGACCTTTTTTTTTTTTTTTCAGACAGCAGGGCTGATGGGCAGCGCGAATTACATCAGTTAATTGAATTAAATACTGTTCTTTATTTAATAACGCTGGAATGCTGGTGGAATTTTTCATACAAAAGTATTGAACCGCAGGGGAAAAAAAAGAAAAGAAGATAAGACAGGAATAAGACTAGAAAGATGAGAAAAAAAGACTTCAAGACAGAAAAAATTGTTCGTTAAAATCGGGTCTTGCTCCTTAAAACGAATTCTGTTCCATAGACTTAACATTGATCCAACAAAATATTCTCGTTTCCCTCGTTGTTGATTTATAATAATGTAAGAGCAGATTTGTAGTAGTAAAAGTTGAGATTTCCAAAAGACGAATTTTTACCAATTGGCTGATTGTTAATAACCAACCAATTTCATGTTTAACTAGCTGTGTGGCCGGGATTTGCACGGATCACCTTGAAAATACATTTTATGTCAAGTAAATATTTTTTTTTTTTTTTGTTTTTTTTTTAACAACTTTGAAATTCAACACCTCAAGGGGGGGGGCAGCCACTTTCAAAAGCCCAGGGCGGCCTCACGTCCAAACACGCATCTGATAAATTCTCACAAGATTCAGTTGAATATAAATTTGTTGAACTTGTTAAAATATAATAGAATTTTTTTCGGCAAAAATAAGTAAAAAAAGACTATTCTCGTAGAAATTGCAGATTCAAAACTAAATATTTATAAAAGAAACTTTGCCTCTGTGCATTAAAGTTTAAATTCACTAATTTTCTGTATCGCAGCATTTATTTACTAAATTTAATAAATTTTAACTTAGTCAATTTTCATGTGACCTTTATTATGGTAAAATACTTTATCACGAGATTCAGTTGACTTTAAATTTACTGAACTTGTTATCTTTTAATGATATTTCATTACACAAAAATACAACTTTTAGTGAAATTTGTTCGTCAAACAATTTTTCTTTAGCAGGCCGAGTACTCAGTGATCAATTTAAATCATATTTTGGATCCGTATGACATGTTCGTAGTTATAAAAAAAACTGTTATGATGTTTTTGAATTGTAAAAGAAGTTTAAATGTGTTTAGATGTGATTTAAGGAATCTTGCAATTTTTATCGAGATTGCATGGAATTATCGGTTATCATCTTGTACGTAATAACTAAATTTGAAACTACAGCATTATAAAACATCAAGTGTTTGTTCTCCCTAAAAAGATACTATTTTGCATAAAAGGTTAAAATCACTCTATATTTTATAGCATTTCCATTTATTACATTTAATAAATGTTATACTAAAGCAACTAAAACTAAAAATTGTTGAAATACCTTGTTTTGTTCCTATTCTCAATATTGTCTTTCAAAAAGTTACCTTTTAATTAAAATTGAATAAATTCAATCATGTAAGACTACCTTTGTTTCAGGATCAAACAGACAATTTGTTATGAAGTACTTATTTTTGCTATGTCGTACAATGGCAAAAACTGAAGCTTAATAGCATTTTTTTTCTTATCTTGTCCAATTTTCAATTCTGTTGGCAAGATTAGCGAAAATAAGAGCTTATACAACAATCAAATCAGAAAATGTTTGAAATAAAGTATTATGCACGAGATTTTTATATTCTTTGGGAAACATTTGTTTTGATATATCTAATTAATGTGTCATGACGAATTAAAACCTAAAAAAAAGTTTAAAACATTCAAGCACTGGGGTAAAAAATTAAGAAGTTACTATAAACTAACGTTGAAATTCTCCTTAATAAACCATTATTATTATTATAAACCTATAAGAGGCACAAATCCTTTTAAATGTAAGGCACTGAAATCAAAAATCAGAGGCACAGACGTTTTCAAATATAAGGCACTGAAATCTAAAATCAAAGGCACGGTATGTGCCTTTTAATTTCAGAGGCACAAACGGTGCCTTTCATTTTAAATGTGTCGCTTAATTTTCAGAGGCACGGAAATTCAAAATGTGCCTCTTATTTCAGAGGCACAGTTTTAAGAGTACAGTGGAATCTTTCTAAACTTTATCTTTTAACTTCTCAAAATACTCACATTGGTTACGTTTAGTGTAAGAGTGGGACAAGAATTTGGAAAATAACCTTTTTAGGACATTACTGTCATCGAACACTACGTACCTTTAAGAATTATTTTTCTAAAGCGAATGTTCTCTTTAGTTTTCTCCCACAGATACTATTTCATTTGCTCATAGATATTTCCTTCGTGCAGGATTTATGGAGCACATTCGTTCATTCTTCATTCATGGCAGATTCATAGAACTCACGCACAAAAATTAGAGAAAGTGCACATTTAAGAACAATTGTTATTCATACATTCATATCTACAACCTCTCGTGGTTTCTCGGAGAATGTAATTTCAACAGATTGCAAACCTTTTGAAACAAGGTCTACAGTTTCACGTATCTGACATACAAGTATAGTGACAGGAGTTAGGTGGGTAAGGATCACATTAAGTATAATACGTCTGTTACTGAATGTGAGAAGTCCGTTACGGATGGAAAAATGTCTGTTACAGGAAAAAGAGCCCTTTAATGTAGACATTTTTTCTGATAGGTTACTATATCAATCGGATGTCCATGAAGTTAGAAAATTGAGAAGAATAATTAAATCCAATAAGAATCTTTTTCAGAAAGTGAAAAAACGACGAATTTGTGTAACAGACGTATCAAAATTTAATGGAATTTTCAAGCAATGTATTTAATCAATTAATAATGCGTAAAGATATTTTGTCATCATTTTTAATTTAGTTCAAACATTGTTTAATGTAAAACCAATCGATAATTCATCAAACCTCATTAGCTGATTTTTATCTATCAGAAATTGAAATAAGGTCAAATTACTCCATTTATATATATATATATATATATATATATATTTGCTGTTCACATACCAAGCAAATTTTTTACAAAATGTGAATATTAGCACAGTTTTTTACTTTTTAGTATGCTATATACTCCAAGACTCCAGAAAAGTAGCGTAGTTTTTAATTCATACGAGTTTCATTTGAACGTCTTTCGCCTGATTTCAAAATGGAATTTCCCTATGGTACTTAATCCGCTGAGCCAAAAGGAGTTTGTCTTGGGGGAAAAGTTGAGTCAAGTGCTCTTTGGCACACGCCACACCAATTATCGCAATTCTTCATTGCGAGAAACATAATTTGAATTCGAGAATTTGAATGAATTTTTACTTTTGAAAGTACATTAATTATCCCTTAGTACTGTGCATTTCTCCTTTTTTAAATTTACCTAGCGAGGATAAGCGCACCAAACTGTCCACACAGCTAAATATATTTTCCAGCTAAAAAACATTTGGTTGAAGGCGGAGCATTTTTTAAGGATTTTTCACTGGGCAACACGGGGTGATTGTCTGTCATTAAATGTGTCTGGGGGGGGGGAGAAAAAATCCAAAATAGATACAAAATTTTACCAAAAAGACATTTATTTTTAATATTTTAAATAATATTTCAAAAAAAAATGGAAAATTTTACCCAATATTTTTAAAAATAATGGTATTAAAATAATGGTAATTTAAAAATTTAATGGTATTTATAATGGAAAGGTGTCACCTCACCTCTTTCTGTTTACCAACATCAATGGGCAGACAAAAGGAACAGGTTTTATTGAAGGCTGTAGGAGAAGCGGTGGAGGCTTTTAGGAAGGGGAAAAAAAGAGAAAGAAAGAATTCCGTTTACAAAAACTAGGAGTGACCAAATGTTGGATTTTACAATGTCGCCCAGTGACTCTGTTTTGCATTTTCTAGGCGACATTAGTGTCGCCTAGTCCCTATGTTAAAAAATGCTCTGGTTGAAGGGAAGGCAGTATAAGGTAGCGAAATAATTTCTCTCGCATAAAAATCCCAACTAGAAGGGGAATTTTAGGTATAAAATCCTTAAACATTAGCAAATATCGACCGAAAGCTTCAAATTTTTTGGTTTTTTTCCCCCTAAAAAAATCTCTAGACTATACAAATTTTATCTGTGTATTTAAACTTAAAGGGAAGTCCCACACTCGGTGAGCGTTTGAAGCTTTGGTCAAGTTTGATAGATGGCGGCACTTGCGCCTTTCTGAAAGAAAAATGCATTCGTTAAATTAGCATCCAGTTAAAGGTCCTAAATTATTTTTGAAAATTGGAAAGGAATTGACAATAAAAAGATAAAAGAGAGAGTTAAATTCCTTCAACAAATTTTTTGTGGGAGAAAGCTCTGAATTTTCTGATTAACTTATTTCTTATGAAGACCTCCCAAAAGACAGGGGCATTTAAACGGTTTAAAATTCTTTTAAATTAGTAAATATTGACCGTTCTCTTTGATTTATATATTTTTACAGCTTTTCAGAAATTCTTCAACAGACTATGTAAATTTGATTTCGTTACATATTTATGTACAAATATATTTAAATTCTAAAGGCTTCAAAAGAGCGATAACGGCACATGGCTAAATTAGCATTTGAAGCACATTTGAAGTTGAATTCAATAGATGACGCCACGTGTTTATCATGGAGCTCCATGGTTTTTATGGAACTTTCAAGAATCCCTATTCTTCGACTTATTTTTAAAAGATTTTTAATATTTTCTACTGCTTTTTCGTGCATTTCTAAAAGTAAATTTTAAAAATAATTATCTGGGATCACTTTTGTTGAGTTAGCACTAAATTCAAAGGCCGAAGCTCATTTTAAATTTTTTTAATCGGGTCAGCAACATAGGCGGATTTAGGCTGTGAATTCTGGGGGTGCAAAAACTCAGGGTTTCGGGGGAGGGGTACGTATTCCTCAGGACAAACAGAGGTCCCAGGGCCCTCCTTTGACAATTTTTTGGTGTTTAATTTTGGAAATTGTACATAATCCGAAATGATTGAAGATTACTCTTCTGAAAATACAACTGCTACAAAAATCTTACAAGAAACTTATCCACCCCTACGGTGCAAACCCTTTTCCTTTTTAAAATAGTAATATTTGTTGCAGTTTTCATTGTTCGAAGTGTTTTTATTAATTTAAGCGTAAGGAAGCATTAGATTGCTGTGTGTTTTTTATCATTTGCAAATTTAGACTCATTTTTTAGATACATATATGGAGAGAAAGGAAGCATATTGAGAAGTAGAAAATAGTACCATTTCGTTCTTCCCTAAATTTTATAAACCAGCATCAATTGATGTAAAAACTGTGTAATGAAGCTTCACAAAAATTAAAGCAAAAAAATATATATATACAAAACTATAGTCTGTTACTTTAAAATAGGTACATCGGTACATCACGATTACAAGTTTTGCGTTGTCTCCATGGAAACTGCTAAAATAATTCATTTATTTGAGGTTCCTGGAGTTAGGTTATTTCCATGAAGGTGAATCAAAATTTGTGATTTTGATACATCTCTTTTAAGATAACAGACTACAGGACGAGGAAGACTTGAAATTTCTCCGATTTTGCCTCTCACTTCACGTTTTATAATTCCTCTTAAAATTTCTAGCTTCCCCCCCCCCCCCCAAGTAAAAAAGTCTAAGCGCGCCATCGAAACTAGAGCTCTACAAAACATATAGGACAATGAACCAATAAATTATAAGAAGGAAAGAAACAATAAAGCTTAAAAGCAAATTAGTGGGTTTTTTTTTTTGTTGGAGCACGGGGGGGGGGGGGGTAGCAATTTTCAGGAATTGATCCCTGATGATCTGGACCTTTGGGAACCTATGAACTACATAATATGTCGTATTTTTGTTTTTTCTTTCAAGTAAATTAACTTTCATAGCCAGAAATTAAAAAATATATCTAATTTTCCAAACTATTTTCTGATGGAATATACTTAATTTATTTTTTCAAAATTCAAGCGAAATTTTGGGGGTGCGGGGCACCCCTTGTCACCCCTGTAAGTCCGCCTATGGTCAGCAACAAACATACATTGTTTTACCACCGTACTTTGCTTCGTCCTTTTGTTTAAGCTCTAAAAGTTCAAACAAAAGGACGATTTCAATTCCTTTCTGATCAGTTTTTTTATTTTTGGTAGAATAATATATAAAATTTACTAATTTGTTAAAAATAACAAGTTGAATTTTCAATACGAATTATTTGTAATCTCAGCCAAACTTTTTTTTAATCTCCATTCTTTTCCCTCCTGTTTACTTTTGCCTGGCTTAATTTTTGCATATTTTTTTATTATTTGACTCGCACTTTAATACTATATTTTACTGCAGATAAAAGCAAATGTTCTGGTGTAACTTTTTCTCTTTTTCAATCTAGTCTTACCTTTTTAAAACCCTACATAAAGGCTCTTTTGGAGCTAAAAAGAAAATAAAATACATTCAAATCAAAAGAAGAAGTATCTTATTATCTAACTATCCAAGACGATAACAGCCCAGTAACATTTTTTAACAAATAATTACATTTCTTGATCTAATATTAATGGCTTAAAAAACTTTTTACTTTTCAAAACAGATATGTCTTTCTCATTCAATGGCGAATCCAGTTTATGGTTCAGGCTTCAGGGGGAGGGGTCATTTTCGGAAAGGAAGCGGTCAGAGTCCAATTTTTGTACGAAAACTGGGGTATTTGCAAATTTTTTTGAAAAATGTCCCGAAAATGCCATTTAAGGCTATATTTGGTCATTTAAGGGATTGTTCATGACCCTCCCCCACCCCCTTCTCTGGATCCGCACCTGTTCTCATTTAATTCTTTCAGCCAAACTATTAGAACTAAATCATTTGTCTGGTTAATTTTTTAAAAAAGTAAATAAAGAATTAAACAGAGATGTAAAGTAGCTAGAACGACGTAGGTCACAACAGAAATGAGTTTTGCCTTCTACTATTCTCTATTACATAATTTTCGACTTGCATAGACATGAGATTAAATGGAGTTTAAAAAAAAAGCTTATTATTTTCTTAACTTTTACCTTGTAATTATCTGGACAGAGGTTAAAATTATTGTTTCGTTACACCTACGAAGCAAAAACTTGCTATCACATCTCTGACCGAATCTTGATGTTGTATTTGACAGGCGTCATTGATTGCGTAGATTATAATACTGCCATCAACGATTTAAAACATCAAATTTTGTGTATATGCAAGACGTGTTGCACAATAATACCTACCTCTTGACCTAATCAATATTGTGATTTCGTCTCTTGCTATTATCAAGAGGCAGATCTGCATAACAGCTTTGTCAGCAGTTAGGATTGAAAAAAAAAAGTTCTTGATATCTTACTGTTGCGTCAAAAGAGCATTGGGCCACAAAAAGAGAGAAACATGCACATCCACTTGCATCAGATTGAATTGCACTGCAGACAAAAATCTTAAAACAATTTCTGTCATACAATCTGGCATGCAAGATTTCAAAAAAAACCCAACTTTTGATTTTTTTTGGGTTGCATACTTTTTTCAGACAATCTTGTGGAAAGACGATGACAATCAAAAAATCATAACATAAAAAAAACATCCAAAAAAAATTTAATTCAAAACGCCCCCCCAATTTTTTGTTTAAGGGGCAAAATTTCCTTTGGCCAAAATTTTTTCCCTTAGGGAAGTTTTTAAAATTTTTTTCGTTTTCGATTTCTTTGGGCCCCTTTTTTCAAGGCCCCCCCCCCCCCCGGGGGGGGGGGGGGAGGGGGGTATGAGATCTAGCTTGAAAATATTTCTTTTTTTTTGAAAATGACATTCAAGAAACCTAATGGCTTCTATGAATTAAAAATCTCAAAGCAAAAAAGTTACGCAAATTTTTCCCCCCTTGCATTAGTAGTTCAAGTTGAAAATTTGGGTTTTAGTAATGATCGATTTTTAATTTTTTAATTTGTCACAAAAAAAAATGTGAAAAAAAAATTGAAAAACAAGGGGGGGGTATTAGACTGATAAGAAAAATGCCCCCTTCATAGGGTTGTCGAAATTTTTTTAAAATTTTTTCAATAAAGGGAGTCATTTTGCAGATTTCTGCAGTTATCTTCAGTTTAAGGTGAAATTCTGCGAAAAGGCTGCATACTTTCTTGTA
>JAXGGA010017688.1:0-23710 GCA_038373865.1 Uloborus plumipes | reverse complement strand
GAACTTTACCACTCTACTTCGTGTAAGATATGAAAACATTTTTGAAAAAAACGGCAATTTTATTTGAAGGGTTTTTGCTTATAACATGCAGAGTTTTTGATCAAACCTTATCACAACTTCAGGAAAGATGACAAAATACAAGAGAAAGAACATACTAAAACGGTAAATAAAAATATTAAAAAATTCGATGAGATATGAACGTTAAAAGGAAATAATTTTTCACGGCGCATGCAGCGAACGACAGACATTTATAACTACAAAAATATTGTAGCCTGATTCATACTGCATCTTATAAAAAAAGTTCCAGTTGAATATCATGAAAAATGAAAAAGATATCAGCGATCTAGTGAGCTGTATTTCATTCATTCGCAGACAATACATAAATAATGAGGGGTTGTCCACAAATAGTGTGGTGACAATCGATCATTTTGTTTCAATGTTAAATTGTATACAGTTTGAAAATTTATCTTCGGCATTGTCGTCATATTTCGTCTGTTCGGCCAAAAAGACCTTATACGTAGGTTTCCAAAAGTATCCGGACACCCTCTGAAACGTTGGTTTTGAACGACGACGCAATAACCTTTAATTTAAAAATAGCTCTTTGTGGACAGACCCTCACTATTTATGTATTGTCTGCGAATGAATGAAATACAGCTCCCTAGATCGCTGATATCTTTTTCATTTTTCATGATATTCAACTGGAACTTTTTTTATAAGATGCAGTATAAATCAGGCTACAATATTTTTGTAGTTATAAATTTCTGTCGTTCGCGCATGCGCCGTGAAAAATTATTTCCTTTTAACGTTCATATCTCATCGAATTTTTAATATTTTTATTTACCGTTTTAGTATGTTCTTTCTCTTGTATTTTGTCATCTTTCCTGAAGTTGTGATAAGGTTTGATCAAAAACTCTGCGTGTTATGAGCAAAAACCCTTCAAATAAAATTGCCGTTTTTTCAAAAATGTTTCATATCTTCAGAAGTAAGAGTGGTACGTTCATAAAAATTTGTACAGTAATTATACATAGTATGCTAATTAATTACTGAAATTGATAGCTTATTCCGAGCTATTTTCGAAGAGTTATGGTCAAAAAGCGGTTTTTCTTTCAACCCCCTTCTTGTCGTCCCCCAAATGCAAGGGTAATTTAATTTCAACTTGGAAATGTTCGGTGAAGCCTATATTTTGTATGACTAAAGTTAAAGAACAATTGATCACTTATTTCTCGAGCTATATGTAAAAATGTGAATTTTTGAAAGTGTCCGGATACTTTTGGCCACCTAGTGTATCAGTTCAGATTTATATTTTTATAATAATCTAGCATCCATCACATTAATTTTTTGTAACCTCAATTTGGGCAAAATTTCAAAATTAAAATTTAAAAATTGTTAGACCCTTAAGTTCATTAAAAAATTAAGGTTCTATTGAAAGATAAAACTTACAAAACCAAGGTTTGTGCTATGAATTAACTCTGTTCTATCTTATAAATGTATTTGATGCATTTTCAAAAATTGGACCAAAAGATGTTATTAAAATTGAGATTTCTTAGAACTGTGATATTAAGCTTTCATTTGCATACGTGAATATTTTTTAAATTCTTATTTTTAGAGGTCTAAATTTTGTAATGGGATTGTTTTCAAGTATTTGACCCTCTCTTTCTCTCTTTCCCCCTCCACACTCTTTTTTTTTTTTTTAAATTCTTTTTCGTTTTTAGTACAGTACACCCTTATTTTAGCAGATTTGATTTTAGATAGTTGAAGATTTGACACTTTTATTTTGTTTTACGCGAATGTTTCCCTGCCAACACAAAATTTTTCTATTTTAAAATCCAAACTAAACAGATTGCAGATAATATATAATGAACTGGGTTTAAACTGAAAGAACAAGTTTGAGCTTTTAAGGAAGTGAACTAATTTAAAAATTGTCTATAACAACTTCACTTTTCTTCATTTATGCAACCTTTTTTTTTTTTTAATTATGAACAAAATGAGTATTCCTTAAGTTTTGTTTCCCTTTTTTCTTATTTTTATTTGTTTGTTTATTTTGCTGTTGCTTATTATTAATATCCAGATGTCTGACAAATCATTCATGCTTGAAGTAGAATTTAGCAGAAATCTTTTTAGTAGAGTAGTTGCTTTTCTAGCAAACTTTGTTCCTCAAGTGCTTACTATAAATTTATGAATTGTATAATGATAAAATAAAGATAAGCTTATGGTGCATGATAGTTGGTTATGTCATACCGTTTTCATGTTTTGTGTGTGTATGTTTGTTCAAAAAAAAATCTGTTTGGTTTTTGATTAGCATTAATTTAAACTTTTTTAGGTATATGGAACAAAATAAAAGTACAACTCGATCAATTAGAGAAAAAGTTCGACGGTTGAAAGCTGAAAGACATGAGCTCCAAGTCCAACTAGAAAAGTAATATTAATGTATTATTATTTACACTCTTAATTTATGTTAATAGCTGAAAAGAATATGCAGGCTGTTAAGTTAGTTCATTTCAAAATTTCAGACCAAGATATAAGATAAGTAGTAAATAAATAAATACCTTTACTTTAAAACATTAAAAATATGAACAATATTAAAAAGCACAAATGTGCAAAAAATTTCTTTTGCAGAATTTTTACATCGATAAGCTCAAATCTTTTTTTTGCAATGAAAAAATTGTCCCTTGTAACCATAAGTATTTTGCTCATTTCTTTTTACCTTCTTCTATATCTAACACATAAAAGTAAGTTCTGGATTCATGAAAATAAACAAATTTCTATGGATTTACTTGCTTTTAGTTATGCTGGATCCATTTAACAATTTTTGAGAAATATGTGTTTCTGTATGTGTGTGATCGCATTGTTTTCATCAGAGTAGCTCAAAAACTACCGCATATATTCTTGAATAGAATGACATTTTTATTTAATATTTTGTTCATTGATTGATTGTAGTAATTAATTTGAGAGCAGTAAAAAAGAATTACTTCAACAAAAGTATATTTGTACAGTATTTTTTAAAGAAATAATTGATCATAGCATATTTGCTGTTAAAAAGTTAATTTAAATACAAAGTGGCATTTGGCATATACAGTGGAACCCTGATTTTTTAAGTTTTAAGTTAGACCAGTACTAGAAAACTTCTAAAACGGGAAATCGTAATATCAGGGCAGGGTTGATAATTTAAGTGAAAACATCTTTAAAAATAGGCTGTCTTACATCCTTAAGAATTGACTCGTAGGGGGACGATATATGTGGCATGTACTTCTGGGAGAATTTCAAGAAGATTGTTTGCAGCTCTGGTCTTTAGTTGTAAAAGATCAAATAGGACAATCGGAGGAAGCCCCTCTCATATGAGACAGGATAAAAGGGAATGTCAGTGCAGCTTTAAATAGCTATGAAACTAATTTATCTTGAAAAAGATAAGTCTTTTAAAAAGTGTAAGTCTTGTTGAAGAAAATTTTTTTGATTATGTTCATAGAAAAACCGTATGAAATAGACTTTTTGAAAATGAAAAATGCAAAATCCGGAATATCTTTTAACATTATGCCTATGGCCAGTTTTAGGGACCAGCAGAAAATTCCAGAAGTAGAATAGCATAAAATCAGGTTTTAACTGTACATATATTTTTCTAAAATTACCCTAGTAATTGCTGTATACTTAATAGTATTTACTTAAGCACAATGAATTTACCTAAATTTTAGATTATTTTTGCTAAACCAACTTAGATTTGGTAACGATTAGTTGTAAAGTTTCAAAAGCACTTTCCTTAAAATAAGTTTTTATTAAAAATTGAAGGTGTATTATATATTCCTAAAAGTAGGTAGACATTAATAATCTAGAATTTTGTAAGACCTCCTGAAACAGTCGGGAAATTTCATTCTCGAATTTTCCTGGCAACCCTGTTTTCAAATTATCATAAGGATACTTTTCCCACTGAGTTAATTCAAAGTATTTGATACTTGTTTTAACTGCTTTGAATGTGAGAATTTTTCTTGAGCTTTCTGCCACATCTTGCTATTCTTTAGAGCAGCGTTTCCCAACCTTTTCAAACTCGTGTACCACTTGGTTGTATATCATGCAAAATTGTACCACTTCGAAAAAATGATTATATTTAGAGGGGTTCTTTTTCTTTTTTTCCAGAGTGTGTTTAACATGACTAAACGTTATGCCAGATAAAAGGTCCCTGAAATAATAATTCATTGCAACATATATGAATGGGTAACATATATATATGAATGTTTGTTCAAAGCTTTATATTTATCTACCATTTTGCCATATTTCATTACTAATAAATGGTTTTATTAAAAAAACAAAATTATAAAAGAAACAGTTAATTTATTCACTTATCCTTGTCAAATATTTTTATAAATATATTTAATGTGATATTTATGTTTCGAAGAACATAATTTTTTGAAATTTACTGACAGCTTAGGACTAGATTTAAAAATGCACTTTAAAAGATTAGCGGTATTGATTTCCAGATTTTCGATCATTGACAGAACCGTGTTACCATGTTAACTGTATGATATTATAAATTGAAATTATTTTAATAAATTACAAGGAAAAAAACTTTATTTGATGTGCACTAATAAATTATATTTTTCATGTCCGCCATTATTTATTTTTTTGCGCGTACCGCCAACTAGAAAGTCAGGTACCACCAATAGTACACATACCACAGGTTGGGAACCGCTGCTTTAGAGGAATCTTTCATCCTTTCAAACTATATATCATTTTCAGATACCTTAATTATGGAACTGGACCCAAAAAAGTACCACTTTGTGATGTTTTACAGTACACATTAGATTTTGCAGAAAGTAAAAAATGCAGTGACGATACAACAACCACTGAAGATGTAGAAATGGAATCTGCAGAATCTGTGTCTAGGTATTTTCCATTTTTATTTTATTTTTCATCTCATTTCAAACAATCACAGCAAAAAAAGCTTTATTTATATTTTTGAAGCTAGTGCTTTTTTTTTTATAAATTACTTGTATTAACTACTCGAATCATACTATTTAAGATTGGTATTTTAGGCGATTTTTTTTTTAAAACAGGATTTAAGATAAGTAAAAAAGCACAAATACAAATCCATGAATTGTTTTGATAACATTCACATAAATGAAAAATGATCAAATAAGCTTTGTGCTAGACTATAATTGAAGTTAAAAATCAATGTAAATAAAGCACGCATTAGGTAGAAAGTATAGCAAATAGCTATTTCAAGCTCTTCTTCAGTGCAAAAAGCTCAGCACACAGCATGAAAGCTGCAAGAGAACTGAGTTATACATAAGTTTATATCAAGATTAATGTACAGTAAAACAAATTTGAATTTTTGAAGAAATTTTAAAATTTAAGATCCATGCACTGTGAAATGCAATTTATCATGCTTGTCCTTGTGTCTGAGATTTTTAGTAAACTTGATACTTTTCTATGCTGGTTGCTTTCAATTTTATTATTGGAAAAATCTGCTTTCTTACATTGAATTTCCCTGAAATTATCAGTGCTTATAATAAATATTCGCAATAGTATTGTAGTTGTAAAATTTGGTTTTTCTCAACTTTTTGCCCTTGAATCTTATTTTCTGTGTGATGTTGCATTCATTACAGGTTTTTTTTTTATCTGTATCATGATTTACAGTAATTTTTGCACTTCTTAGAATTTATTGTTGACTTGTATCTTTGTATTAGCTCTGAAATATCTCTTAGTAGATAAAATGAAAAACTTGACTGTTTTTGCATTAAAAATAAATTAAAATAAAATAAAATGAATGGCTTCTTAATTTACTGAATGAATTTGTGATTGACACTTTTCTTTTTGTAACATAATTTCCCATCTGTGCAGTTGTATTGATAATATGGGTGGTGATTCTCCTTGTGCTTCTCCAAAAGCTATTTCATTAGAACAAGCTCTAAGCCCTATACATGCTGGTGGGATCTGCCGAACTCCTGTCAGGCGTGGTTGTGAACAAGTAAATCATAACTGTGAAGAAACAGTGCCTTCTCCACAACATGTTTCCGACATTGAGCTAAAAGTATTACAGAACTGTTTGAGAAGGTGGCAAAAGGAAATTGAAATCAATGTAAAAAGTAAGAAAAAACATACAATTATAATTCACTCATTTACCAATATTCTGAATTAATTGCTTCTCTCTTTTTTTTCCTTTGTATTTGTGCATAATTTTGAAGGGGGGGGGGAGAAATAAAACATATGCAAATGTAAAAGTGGCAGTTGTAACCATTGCATGGGGAAAATATTCTAAAAATTTCTTAATAAATTAAAAATTGAATAAATGACTGTCTGGACTTACTAAGTAAAATAAAATTCAAACTTTCGTTTACTTAGGGATTTTCCACCCCAATAAAATTAAGAAACAAATATTTCAATCATTGTACCTGTCTCAAGACCAAAAAAAAAATGAATTAATAAAATTACAGATATTTCATACTTCGTAGACAAACTAAAAATTTTACAAATTTTAGTCATACATTCAGTAACTCAATACTATACTAAAAAATATCTCCTGCATTCTTGTGCAGACTGTTACAAAAGCTAGAAGTCTATCAAGTATTAATACGAATACACTACCTATACAAAAAAGCCATAACTCAGAGCGGATTAATTTTCTGATGAGTATGAAAAAATATTCATATTAAAAAAAATATTTTAATCCCATTTATTTAAAGTTGAAAAGGATTTTAGATAATGCTGCAATAGAACGGCTGTATTAATTGCACTTTTGTGCCAAACTATAAATTCTGCTCTTTCTTGTCTCAGAAAGACTGTTTTGCAAGAAAATAGCCAAACTATACCAAATCAGGAAATTCCTGTCACTATGTTGATTGTTGGGAGATATTTATTGTGAAGCTTGGCAACAATAGATTGAGGGAAGTCTAAGCTCAACATGTATTGACCCGGGGAAATGGGGGAAATGAAATCGGCTTGAGTCCGGCCTGTCATTTCGAGTTTCTAGGGGGGGGGGGTGTATACACCCTTTGACCCTCCCCGGAAAAATTCGAAATGACGGTCCTGGCTTGAATATTGGATGGAATATTGTGGATAAAATGTAGTTCATAAAATTACTAATTTTAAAATTGGCAATTTATTGAAAAAATAAATTTTGTTGTGTGATTTTTCCCAAATCAATTTTGATTCTGATTTCTTACCTGTTTAAGTGTAACTTGTGAAGTATGCATGTTCCTTTTTAAAAATTCATTTGAATTTTTCAGGTTTACAAGATAACATAGCTATTATTGATAACACCATTAAAGAAATATATAACAATCCATTTTTACAACAGGTTTGTATTTTGAGAGTTTTCCTATTTAATGTTTTTAATATTGATGTGCAATGAAACCAACCTAAAGAGATTTCCATAAATAAGGGGAGCAAGGGAATAAAAATCTTAACCAGTGAATCTTCTTGGATTGACAATAAATAGCAATAAAAATAAAAAGCACTTTGCAGCAAAAAAAAAAAAAAAACTTCTGACATGCTGATTCTTATGTAAAATGGCCCCCTGATTCCAAATATGACCTTTTTTTACTTCCTTTTACGTAGTAAAGGAAGTATTGTGATCGCGAAAAAAAATCACTCAAATTTGAGTCTAAATTTTGATTTTGCTCACCCCCGTATGAATGTTCAGTAGTTTTTTCGACCTGTCAGCACGTGCATATGTACCTACCAACATATAAGCAGCCGAAAAATCCTTTTCAACCACCCCTGGGTTAATTACTTCGAGTTTTCTCGTGACGTCTGTATGTGCGGATGTATGTATGTATGTGGGTCGCATAACTCGAAAACTATATGCCGTAGAAGCTTCTATCTTGGTATGTAGGCTCTGAGGATGGTCTAGTTGTGCACCTCCCCTTGTGGTTGCATTCGAATGTTCCCAAGGGGGTGTTTTACCTCTTTTTTGGGGTACATCAGTGTTAATTTCAATGCAGACTCAAGTGATATGAATTGGCGCGACAACTTGGCGATGTGCCGCCAAGCTTTTGGTCGCCAAGTGTTTGACGCCAAGTTGGCGACAAATTTGGCGAAAAAATTATTTTTTGAATTTGAGTTCAACTTGGCGCTATTGGCGATATTTTGTGAAAAATTTACTGAATGATCTTAAAATCAGCAATATTTAGAAAAATTAAAAATTGTAAAATATTTTTTTCATTGTTTCGTTGCAGATTAGGGGAGTAAATATTTGAATTGTTACCTTGCTCACTTCAAGCCTTTTTTTTAACACTTATGGCAACTACTAAGAAATTTACACGTAAAAGGAAGTAGTGTGAATGAATATGCATTAATGTTATATTATAAACATACTTAATTTCATTTTTAATTTTAATTATGTCACTCATCAAAACCATCACTGTTTGGGTTGCTGGACTCTAAATCATAACTTGTTGTGGTGACAAAATGTCGTTCCATTTCTTCATAAGTTCTTTTCTTTCCAGAAATTTCCATTGCTTTTTCTTTAACACTTTTTTTTTCCCTCTTATGTTTGTTTTTGATCAACACCAACCATAGAGCCCAGTTATCCTTCTTAGCCTTGAAAAATTAAGAATTTTTTATCCTCCTCATTTTTGATACCTTCCAAAGCATCTGCATGTGCTACGTCGAAATGATAGTCTATAATTTCCAAAACAGAATCTCTTCTCTCTTTCTCTTTGCCTTAAGTTGCCAAAAAACTTTTTTGTGAATGTTTCCATTTATCATGGAGTTTGATTGTTCTAGCAATGCAATGGTCTGTTCTCAAGTAGGAATTCGTGCTTTTTATCAGAAAACAAAAACTTCTTAAATCACTAATACTGCATTTTCTTTTTTTGTTATACTTACAACTTATAGATTTTAAGAAGAGAAGCTTAAAATTTGCCTGTTCGATGGCAGCTTTGCTCCAACAGTTTGATTGGAAATGTAGCCAACAAGATCGGTGTAAAAATGATTTCTCAGGTTATATGTGGAGCTATCGGAAGACAATGCCATTTTGCAAGTTTGAGTTGATCATGACACAAATAAACAGCATCACTGGCTTGGACAGCTGCTCCAACGCTAATGCTAGGTCGGCTCTGTTCCTCATGTGACTCTTGACCTCTGTGAGGTGTTCTTAGAGTGGGGGCGATAGGATTCTGACAATTAAATGGGAGAGATTCTAGGAATTGAACAGAAGAGTGAAGTGAAGTTTGAGATCCCTTATGATGTTTCGATTGATACTCTGTTTTGTATGACTCATTAAATTTGCTTTCAAATTGATGTGCAGCTTATGCACTGTAATGTATGTGTCCATATTTCACTTTTTTGCTTAATAAAACTTGATGCTAAAAATACAGTCTCCATTTTTTATGTCAGTAACAAAATACCCTAAAAACGGAAAACGTACATAGCGCGACAGCTAAGAATGGTATTAGAACTGTTTTGAGAGGGTTTTTTTTTTGCCACATAATGTAATTTATGTGTGCAATAATTCTATGCCATTTCTGTTTATGTATTTAATGAAAAAGTGAGTAACTGAGTAATGAGCTTTCTTGAATGCTTGAATGTTATTTTAATTTTTGTTTACTGTTTTTATTTTTTACAGAAACCATACCGATTGCATGCTGTTTTAGTTCATGAAGGTCAAGCAGCTTCAGGGCATTATTGGGCATATGTTTTCAGTCCTAGAAAAAAACTGTGGCTGAAATTCAATGATGTTACTGTCTCTGAAGCCAAATGGTCTGAGCTTCAAAAGGATTCTCTTGGTGGTCATAACTATGCTTCAGCGTATTGCCTTTTATATGTCGACGAAAAGAGGCCGGAACTATTTGATGGTAACTAATGCTGAATTTATGACTTGTTTTTAAAATGAGTTTTTCCTAATATAGTTAACTCTCGATTATCTGCATAATAGGATGGTATGGCAACTGTGGATAAGCGAATTTTGCCGTTAATCTACAAAATAGGTTTAAAAAATGATACTAGTGAGCTAGAAATAGCTAAAAAGTTGATAAGAGCGTAATAAGTAATTTGTCGGGTGGAATGTGATAACTTTACGCTCGTCATATAGGGAAAACGAACGACCCAAAGTTAATCACGTATTTTACTAATGAAACTAGCAGAACATTTTACTACACAGTGGAAATAGCAAAGGTGTTCGAGAACTGAAAATTAACCACTAAACAATTAAAACTTACTAATTATTTATTGGTTCTTGATAAAATGAAAATATATATACGTTTGACATAAAGAAAAAAACCCAGGCTATAGGGCAGAGGTGAAATCAAAAAACTTTGCACCTCTAACTGAACCTAATCTCAGACAGGTGGATTAGTGGTCAAAGAGAGAGAGATTCAAATCATTCACTATTTATATCCAACACCTAATTTACGTACGATTAGGCATTGAGTGATTGATGCCAACCTAAAATTACAACTTTTACAAGGCCGGAAAATTCGAAGCTTCGATCTGATTTGAATGCTCACAATTCTGTTACATTACATTGTATTAGATATGAGAAAAATGAATCCTGTTTTTAGGATATCAGAATGCTTCAAAAAGTATTTGGCTATGAATTTCATCTTCTCTGCTGTTTAAGTGTTTCCATTTGTCCCATATATTTTGCACCTTAGTGTGAATGGAAACTGGTTGGGCTTCCTATCTTTATAAAAAGCAATGCTCGTTAGATTTTGATGTAAGCTCCTCTTTTGTGTGTATTTTCATAAATTTGTTGTGTAACTTGGGTTTTCTAAAAGTTTTTTCAATGATTTTAGCTTAGATTTTAAGGTCTTGTGCAATCCATTAGGCACAAGTGGAATTTCATTGCTGTAGAGCTTCTTACCACTTCAAGCTGTTTTGTATGTCTCAAATATCTATCTAATCTACCTACATCAATCCTCTCTGGAAGGAAATAAAACAAAAATAGTTTCATTCTCTAACAAATAACCAACATAGTTGCTCTCATTAAGTATGGTCTAGATGAAATACTCAAATTTTTTTTTTGTCTTAATACTTCTAAGAGGTAGGGTAGGATCTGAAGTTAAAGCATTGAAATTTTGTTTCCATTTATCCCAATTGACCTTCATTCACTGCTTAGACTGAAATCACAATTACTCAATAATATATTTTATGCTTATTCATTATGAAGCGTTAAAGATTTTACCAATTTTCATATATAATTTTTAGAAGGCGATTTTGAACTTGGACCTGAGCAGATGTTTGCATTACCCGAGGATTTACGGCTGTATATAGAAGATGATACTGAAGCCTTTCAACTGGAGATTGAGCATTGGGATTATGAACAAAGTCAAAAGAAAGATTCATCAACTATGACTGCCAATGATGGTGATTGTACTATTATTGCTGAAAAAAGAATGAGTAAGTTTGATGATGGTTTGTTTAGTGTCAAAAGTTATCTAGAAAATAAAACTGAAATTTATTTGTTTATTTCACTTATAAGGTTCTATCAAACCTCGAAAATCTGCACATTTTTCTGGTTTTAGTTTAATAAAATTTTAAAGATTTTTCTATGTCTAATTTCCACATTTCTGACAAAATTCAGTGAAACTCTTTTAATTAAAACAAAACCAAAATCTAGTTGATGCTAACAAAGCTGTTGAGCAAATCGATGATTTGATAAAAGAACAGTACATGGTGTTTCTGAGCAAAATAAAAGGAATTAGTCTACTTGAAATGGAAGTTAATGAAACAGTCGATCAGTTTCGGAAAAATTCAAAAAGCAAGCACCATAAAAAATAGCAGCCTTTTTATTTTCAACTATTTTGTAGTGAATGACTTATCTGTTGTATTTGCTTAATTTTAAATTATTTGGTTTCAATACTCATAGCTAATTTCAACATTAGTGCTTCAAGTGTATCATTTCTTTTTTGTTGTTTAATTTGCCAATCTTTTTTTTTTTTTTTTTTTCTAACCTAAAAATCTGAATTCCAGGGTCCTGTAATTTTGGAGTTTTAGGTTTCAGTTTAAAAGTTGGATTAAATCAAGGAGCATGTGAGTTTAGTCTAAAAATTTAATGATATTATTTTAAAAATAGGTAGAAGCTTTGGAAAATGAGATATTAAGTAATTTTCACTACTGTAGTACTTTGAGTATGGGATAATAACGAGATCACATAATTAAATATTTGTTCTAGAATAACTAATGAAGCGTTATAGCCCAGTGGTTGGGTACTTGAATTCGGAAGTAATTGGTGGAAAGCTGGAAGCTTTTTTAATCTATTCCCTATAGGTCTGTAATGAATATCCTAAGTTTTGCCCCCTCCTACTAAGTGAGCTTTCGCCACAGCGTCCAAAGTAGTGCAAAAAAACACCTATTTTTCATTAACAATATCTGGAAAAGTATTTGTAAAAAAGCCATATATGCATAGAGTAAATTTGTAGAAGATAAAATTTTAAACAAAATGAGTACCTACAGCATATATTTTTGTTAAATATTATGCTCACAGCTGAATTTCAAAGTTCTGCATAAAATCGCCAATCGCGATTTCAACCCTTTCTCGCTCATACAATACCTTTCCCACTCCCACTGTCCCTCCCCGAACTCCCCCGGGAATAGAAGACCGTAGTGCTAAAAACGTAGTGGTGTTTTTCGCCCTGTGGAACTAGCTACACAGCTATATGATCACCAAGTTGACATACTACATGCTATTGAAAACAATTTATCACAATTCATCGCAATGTAACTAAAAAATAAAAAATAATCCAATCTTTATACAAAACTTAATTCATTTTTTAAAGGAAAACGCAAAAACACTTACATTTTATTTCACAAGAATTATTTGCTGGAGAAAATGATTGACTTTAAGTGACTCAATTTGAATTTGAAAATTATGTCCAAAATTTTTTTTATAATCTGTTTTGCTTTTCTTGAAAGTAAATCACTATTTTTTTTTTTAATTTCAACGATTTATATAATATTTAATGTATAATATTAAATGTTCTACTAAATCCTCCAAGACATAGTAATATATGAGATGCAGTTAAGAAAGTCCGAGTACAAAGTGTCACAAATTCAATGTTTTAAGGACATGCATACATTGAAAACAAGAGATTAGTATTAAATTTTAAAATATTGCATCATTACAACAAGAATTACAAATTGCAATGATCTTGACTTTAAAAAGGTTATTATATTCCTATTTACAGAGTAAAATAGCGAGTATAGAAAAGTACAAAAAGTAAATACGCATAGAAATTGTGAGTAATTGTCCAATCATCACTGAAAAGCTTTAAAAAAATCATACACAGAAACCAAACTGAGAAACTCGTAAAAATTGCTATAACAGCAAAAAGTGCAAGAATCGCTACTAAGAGTATATATCTATATACATAAAAGACTACTTTTGTATGCGTATGTCCGGGGTAATCTTCCAAACTAATGGACCGATTTTAACCATTTTTTTCACCGTAGATAGCTACAGTAACAGGGAGCAGGATAAGCTATAATTTATTTCTAAAAATCTTAGTTTAAAAAAGTTATTGTGAAAAATAGTAAATTTCATGTCATTTCCCCATTAAATGATTAAATTTTCCACCCATTGTTGCAAAGTTTGTTGCCTCGCGACAACAATATTAATAGTAATCATGATGAAAATTTTGAACCAAGGCTTCTCTGGAGTAAGTATGAAATTTATTGCTTTCTTAGGATTTTGATATTAATCTATGCCAATAATCGATACCGGGTTAAATAAAAAGGGAATTGATTTTGGCAACACATAGAAAATGGAAAGTGTTTATAGTCAAAACAATTTCTTAATCACATCAGATGTTTCTACCAATTGAGTTTTTACAAATGGAGTCACAAGGATAGAAGCTGTAATAATGGGACTTATTTAACGTGCAATATTTGGAAATGGTTGACTCCAGTGCGATTGATACTGTAAATATATATTTATTTTAATATACCAAGTTTATAACAATTCCTATTTACCTAAACATTATTTGTAGCTTGCATTTGTATTATTAGGGTATTTAATGCAGTTTTTTTTTAAGTTATCCAGACAGAAAAGTAGCCATTGTTTACAGAAGTAAACATTTATGTATATATAGATGTGCACTTAAATGTTGAAAAAATTATGAATGAGTTTCACTGAAACACATATTACGCAGCAGAAACCCGGGCAGAGCCGGGTACTCAGCTAGTGCATAATAAAGTAATACTCGATTTTAACTCATACAATTTTTCTCTTTCGATCAGCAGTATTCATTACAAAATGACTATCTTTTTATGTGAAAAATAAAAATGCAGACCTTTTTAAATGAACATTCAACTTTTGCATTTCAGTGAATGCGAAATGAAACATTAAACAAATTTACAACACAGTAAAGAATAACTTGAAACGTACTTGTCATGCGATAATAAAAAATATATGAAGTAGTGACAGGTTTAACTGGAAAGAGCAATATCACATACTTAAACTAGCTCTTATTTACTTATATTTAATAGAGAAACTCAGGTATAAAACTTTCAAACAATTTTGTACACGTAGGTCACCTGAAATGATACGCCGAGCATTGCTGAAATATTGGAAAACATGTGAAATTATAACAATGTTGAGATGGTGATAGGAAACAATAACATTAATTTTCTCACTTAATTTGACATATTTTATAAGTCAAATAAATGGTTAAATTCGCTTATTTTTTATGAATGCTGAAACTGTGTTGCATATGTCAAATTCATTTGCTAATTGTCACTTACTCTCTTGAATCTGATAATTTAAGCTACGAGGAACATGATGCTAAGAAATACCTCTACTGGCATTTCAACGGTCTTAATAACACGCAAGAGGGCTAAAGAAGCAATAAGCACTTAAATAGCTGCATAAAGAATTTTTAGTAAAACCAAATGTTACATTTGTTTTTCTTCCTGAGGCTGAAGTGATTCTTGATGAACTAGGAAAGAACCCTCTCTCAGTTATAGGAAGAAATTCCTTGGGACGTCATAAGCCTGTGTTCTATACGAGATGCACTTGGTCCCTGCCTCGAGCTAAAAATGAAATTGATTACTGGAAGTGGATGACCTAATTCAATATTTCCATTTCTAAGAAAAAATGATAATTCACTTGACAAGCCTTTCACACCAGATTTACTGCGGTCTCAACGAAAACAGTCAAGTCCGCTGTTAATTTAGGATTAGTTACTAACTGATTATTCACAACAATATTTGGAATTATATATTGCAGTTTGAAACTCTATTAGTATTTTATTCCTTACTTGCACTCGTCTCTTAAGACCAAATTGGATTATATCTTCAGTTTCTTTTAATTTGATCTCAGATGCAAGAATCTTTATTTAGTGAAAATGGGTGTTATGGAAGGAAGGAAGGGAGGGAGGGGGAGGGTTTGAAGCTGTTTAGTTGAGAGCGTGGTGGGAAAGGTGTTGTGGGAGCGGGAAAGGGTTGAAACGCATGTTTTCAATACATGCATGTCTTTAAAACATTGAATTTGTGACACTTTGTACTCGGACTTTCTTAACTGCATTTCATATATTACTATGTCTCGGAGTACTTAGTAGAACATTTAATTTTATTCATTAAGTATTATATAAATTGATGAAATTAAAAAAAATAGTGATTTGCTTTCAAGAAAAGCAAACCAGATTTTTTGAAAATTTAAACATAATTTCTAATTCAAATTGAGTCACTTAAAGTCGATCATTTTCTCCAGTTAATAATTCTTGTGAAGTAAAATGTTAGTGTTTTTGTCTTTTCCTTTAAAAAATAAATTAAGTTCTGAAAAAGATTGGATTATTTTTTATTTTTAGTTACATTGCGATGAATTGTGATAAATTATTTTCAGTAGCATGTAGTATGTCAACTTGGTGATCATATAGCTGTGTAGCTAGTTCCACAAGGCGAAAAACACCACTACGTTTTTAACGGGTTAACTACGTTTTTAAGTCGGGTTACTTGGACCCTCGGGGGTTACTTGAGCCCATTACAGTAAAATGATAAAATCTAGGTTTGGTACTTATTAGTTGAAGACTTGCACGTAGTTCCTCCTTTCTACTCTAGGTAGAAGCACTCTGCAGCCTCTAATGCTAGTACCAAACCCAGATTTTATCATTTTACTGTGGGCTCAAGTAACCTCCTTGTGGGTCCAAGTAACCCGACTTTACGGTACGGTCTTCTATTCCCGGGGGATTTTGGGGAGGGACAGTGGGAGTGGGAAAGGCATTGTATGAGCGAGAAAGGGTTGAAATGCGCGATTGGCGATTTTATGCAAAACTTTGAAATTCAGCTGTGAGCATAATATTTAACGAAAAATATCTTGTAGGTACTCATTTTGTTCAAAATTTTATGTTCTACAAATTTACTATATGCATATATGGCTTTTTTACAAGTACTTTTCGAGATATTGTGGAATTAATGAAAAAATAGGTGTTTTTTTGCACTATTTTGGACGCTGTGGCGAAAGCTCATTTAGTAGGAGGGGGAAAACTTAGGATATTCATTACAGACCCATAAGGAATAGATTAAAGTTTCCAGCTTTCCACCAATTACTTATGAATTCGATTTTTTTTTTTTTGACTACCCAACCACCATCCTATTAGTAATATTTTTAGTTAATAATGCAGACATTAGTGCTTCTATGACTACCAAAATGTTCTGCTGAATCCTGCCACAAGATGCTTATTTATAAAAATTCTTCCCAAAATCATGAATTTTGAAACAAATGAGTAAGGGAGTAAATTTGGGGGATTTTTTTATCTTTTGTATAAACACAGACATTTATTCTATTTATTCTCAAATTAGTAGGTTGTATTATTTCAAGTTAATAAAATGTGTAGTATCCACCCTTTTTTTAAAAAATAAAATGTAACCTAATTTGAAGAATTTTTGTTTCATAATGCTTTTAAAAATATTCTAAAGACTTTTTCAAAATGTAGGCTCTAACTTCTATGTAAATTCCATGACATACCTCTTTTTTTTGTAGTATTGGATGAAAACAGCACATCTCGATTTTTTAGTGAACTTAGCATGGAACATGCTGCCTTGATGTATAAAGCTACTGTAAAACGGATAGAGCAAACCAAAATGGCAGGTCACAGTCCAACAGAAATATTTACAGAGGTACAGATTATAATCTTTTATTACAGTTCTTTACTTAGATTTTTTCAATTGATGTTTGTTTTACAGCCTATATATCTGTGAATGAAGTTGAGCATCAGTTATAATGCAAAATTGATCCTATTATTTTACTCAACTAAATGCATTAAAAAAATTTTTATGCCTGGTAGTTTATGTAAGCAAAGTAAAGAAATTTTTTCAAGTGAAATTTTGGTACTTAAGTTGTCAGAATATCAAGAGTTGCCTGAATATACAATAGGGTGGGCCGAAAATGACTTTTTTTTTTTTTTTCGATGACGAGGTATGCGGAAAAGGTGCCATTGGGGGCGCAAAGCACTCACAAAAAATTTGAATTTTTTTGCACAATATCTTGATCTGCCGCAATCGCCTTGAAGTTTCAAAAAAATGCTAATTTTTGATGTTTTTCGTAAAATTTGTCAAAAATTTTTTTTAATATTTTCAGTGATAGGTGTAACTTAAAAGGTACTATTAGGGGCACTAAGTTCACTTAAAAAATTTCAATTATTTTGCTCTATTTCTTGATCAGTCATAAACGCTTGGGGGTTTCAGAAAAATTGCTAAAATTGGATATTACAGCAAAATTTGTGAAATTTTTTTGAAAAAATTATTTTCGGTAATGGGGAGAGCAAAAAAGGCTCACTATTATCATTAAATCAACATTAAAATTGAATTGTAAATGATATTTATTTAATTTGTCACAAATACGGGCAAAATTCGGATTTTTTTTTTTTTTTTGTACTGATTCAATTTATTTATTAATTTTTAAGCTTTATAAAAATTCCTTCCAAGTGTTGAGAGACAATTTAGGAGTTTGAAATAAGAAGTAGTTTATCAAATAATCTGCATTTTTATTTTTAAAATTCGTTAGAGTTACAAATTAGTTATTTATTACTATTGAATAAAAAAATGTGTTAACTGAAAGTGCTTCACAGTTCTCAGCTTACTGCGCATCCAAATATCTTGCAAAATAATCCAGAACTCAACGCGAGGAGGTGGCTGCACGAGTTCTACCAGCCCTCCACCTAAAAATATTATATTCACGTTGTTTTGCATTCTTCATGCAATAAAGTCCTTCTTCGAATTAAACGTTGACATTTTTATCTTGGATTGTATCTTTGCTCTGAGGAACGTATCTCTGTCCTCATGGCCATATACGTGCATTGCCGCTTCTGTCACTACTTTAATTGTTCTTTCCACAGCTTGCGTGTGACTTGGAAAGCGGACTGAAGCTTCATCTAAAACCAAGCCTGATTCTATGTTTCTCTCAATCTCTTCGAATGAAAGATTCTTTGTAATTGGAGGCTCACTAAGATCTGTTGAGAGCCAGTCGATGCAGTCGTAGTACTCAGTAGCCATAAAATTCAGTTTTAGAACCTTAAACTGTCTCGGTCTCCTGATCTCTTTCTTCTTTGAAAGATGGCATTGTTTAATCCTTTTCTATGCCAATATTCTAATTTCTTTGTTTTCGTCTGTCGCCATTGCTAATAGTATATTCTCAGGATGGCTATAGTATGCATTTCTTTGAACCACCGAATGCACTATCGTTAAGTCATCAGAGAGGAAGTTTGAGAGTAGAACTATTTTCCACAAATGTCTCGGTCCATCTGCTCACCCTGGTAACTTCCTCACTGAGAACCATACTCTGCGCATAAACTCGTACTACTCGTATACTAATATTTGTAATTGGAGGCTCACTAAGATCTGTTGAGAGCCAGTCGATGCAGTCGTAGTACTCAGTAGCCATAAGAGTAGAATGGCGTAGTACGAGTTTATGCGCAGAGTATGGTTCTCAGTGAGGAAGTTACTATGGTGAGCAGATGGACCGAGACATTTATGGAAAATAGTTCTATTCTCAAACTTCATCTCTGATGACTTAACGATAGTGCATTCGGTGGTTCAAAGAAATGCATACTATAGCCATCCTGAGAATATACTATTAGCAATGGCGACAGACGAAAACAAAGAAATCAGAAAATTGGCATGGAAAAGGATTAAACAATGCCACCTTTCAAAGAAGAAAGAGATCAGGAGACTGAGACAGTTTAAGGTTCTAAAACTAAAATTTATGTCTACTGAGTACTACGACTGCATCAAGTGGCTCTCAACAGATCTTAGTAAGCCTCCATTTACAAAGAATCTTTCATTCGAAGAGATTGAGAGAAACATAGAATCAGGCTTGGTTTTAGATGAAGCTTCAGTCCGCTTTCCAAGTCACACGCAAGCTGTGGGAAAAACAATTAAAGTAGTGACAGAAGCGGCAATGCACGTATGTGGCCATGAGGACAGAGATACGTTCGTCAGAGCAAAGATACAATCCAGAATAAAAATGTCAACGTTTAATTCGAAGAAGGACTTTATTGCATGAAGAATGCAAAACAACGTGAATATAATATGTTTAGGTGGAGGGCTGGTAGAACTCGTGCAGCCACCTCCTCGCGTTGAGTTCTGGATTATTTTGCAAGATATTTGGATGCGCAATAAGCTGAGAACTGTGAAGCACTTTCAGTTAACACATTTTTTTTTTATTCAATAGTAAAAAATAACTAATTTGTAACTGTAACGAATTTTAAAAATTAAAATGCAGATTATTGGATAAACTACTTCTTATTTCAAACTCCTAAATTGTCTCTCAACACTTGGGAGGAATTTTTATAAAGCTTAAAAATTAATAAATAAATTGGATCAGTACAAAAAAAAAAAATCCGAATTTTGCCCGTATTTGTGACAAATTAAATAAATATCATTTACAATTCAATTTTAATGTTGATTTAATGATAATAGTGAGCCTTTTTTGCTCTCCCCATTACCGAAAATAATTTTTTAAAAAAATTTCACAAATTTTGCTGTAATATCCAATTTTAGCAATTTTTCTGAAACCCCCAAGCGTTTATGACTGATCAAGAAATGGAGCAAAATAATTCAAATTTTTTATGTGAACTTAGTGCCCCTAATAGTACCTTTTAAGTTACACCTATCACTGAAAATATTTAAAAAAAAATTTTGACAAATTTTACGAAAAACATCAAAAATTAGCATTTTTTTGAAACTTCAAGGCAATTGCGACAGATCAAGAAATTGTGCAAAAAAATTCAAATTTTTTATGAGTGCTTTGTGCCCCCAATGGCACCTTTTCCGCATACCTCCTCATCGGAAAAAAAATTAAAGTCATTTTCGGCCCACCCTAATATACAATTTCTCTCATTTCTTGCAGTCACATTAATTTCCTTTCATACTCTAGTATTAAAAGGGTTCTATCTTTGCAACTGTGATTTGTATTAACGGATTAATTTTTATTCACTCTTTTTGTCACTTGATTTTGTCTTCTGCATTTTAAAAATGGTGCACATATTGAAATGCATTATTCTTATTGTAGTTAGCAGTTGAATCAGTGAGTGCAAAAACAACGGCAGTCAAAAATTTCAAATTTTTCAGGAGAGAGAAAAAACGTTATAACTCCTCCAAATTTTCAAATAATTGAACAATTCTTTTTTCCTGCATCATAACATGCATGTATATTGCTATCATGCAAAAACTACATAGATTCAATCTAAATCGGGCTCAGGAAAATTTAAAATGTAGTTTAGACTGATGTTGTTTTTGCACTCAATAAGTTTTTACACTTAGGGGAAAAAGTTATCAAACATTAAAAGTTTATATTTATTTATGATTTCATCAGATATGAAGTAGCTCTTGCTTTATTATTGTGACACATGACTTCAAAAAATTGTTAAGCTCTAAGGACAGATCAGTTTTACTCATACATCGTTAAAAAAAATACGAAATCAAAAGAAATAAATAACTTTAAAACTTTACGGTACAAGGAATATGGGTTATCAACAACAGTGGAAGGTTATTACAAAAATTGAGAAGCGATTGCTAAATCTACGGGGAGAGGGACAAAAAAAATCTGGGTATGTACATCTCTTAAAATCAATCATGTTCTGCCATCATGTGAAGTGTTTGATCATGTAAATAGTTCATCACAAAGTTTTCAGGAATACATACAATCACCTTCTTCATATTCTTCATTTTATTTATGTTCAGGGACCGCGCTAAGCATTCGCCACCTCGCCAAATGCGATAAAATCGAAAGTTCGGCGAAAGAAATTCTGATGTGGCTAAAGTGTTGGCGAACAAAAATTCTCAGAAATCTTCACAGGGGGAGAAAAATTATATGTATTGTATTACGGAAGAAAAAAAATTTTATTTATTTGACTAAAACTTTTGAAATTTGGCTAAGACTTTTAAAGTTTGGCTAATTTACTGGCTAACAACTTAAAACTGTTAGCGCGGTCCCTGATGTTGGTTGGAACGTGCCCTGAAGGATAGGCGTGGCTTGAAGCAAAAGCGACTTTTCGGGAATTAAGCTTCAGCAGCTTAGCAAGCTCCAATCAAAGAAAGTATGTGCCACGATAACCCCTTTTCCTTCAAAGCTATGAGGGAACTCCTTGCATCGAGTGGGGGTAAACTTAAATTTTGTCTCTCTCTGCACATTTTTCCCTTGCCATTCTCTGTTTAAGCTTTTTTTCTTTTTTATATAAGTGCTTCCACCAGTCATCAAATTTATGTCCAAGGAGAGTAGCTTGGTGACGTTGTGATATTGTATCACATCGTTGGGTATTTTCAGTTCTTCGATCATTTTGCAACCTATCATTTACGATCGCTTAACGATAATCTCCCGCGTTTTTTTTCTACAACTTTTTAATTTTTCCCCGGAACACCTTCCCTTTTTAATATTTTTACTGCCCTTAATTTTCCGCGAAGTTACATGTATCGTTTAAGCATTTTCGGTAAATTTAACGCGTTTTCGAATCGCGATTTTCCTAATTCCTTTTTTTCAAAATCTCGGTTTTTTTGCATTTCGCCATCTTTAGCCATATTGAAGGCAGTTCTTCCAAATTCTTTCCACCCTTCCCGCCTGGGTTTTCGATTACCGCTGGGTCACTTTTTGATCCACGCTACATCTCATTGGCCAAAACTTCCCCACGCGCCCTTCGAGGGGCATTGAACTCCAACCGACGCCTTTCTATGATTGGCTGACTCAAGGTCAGACGCCGGAGTCTGGTGTGAGAGCGCGCGAATTTCCAGTCAGATTCCCCCGTGCGCTGCTCTCTTGGACGCGTAAGATTGCCTCGAAGAAGATCGGGAGATCGATTCTCCAAGATGGACGACGACGAAAATACCCATACGAGCTGATAACGACAGGGCGATGAGAGCCCCCGCACCGAGAAAGTACTATGGGGTTTAAGATCCCAAAGACCATAGCATCCTCTTATTTTCCTTACCGACCGGCTGCTCCATGCTAGAATAAGATAACTTTGCCGCGAAGGCTTTCCCGTTTTGTCATGTCCTAAAGCAGCGCCCTTTTTTTTCCCTTGCGAGCGGCTCATCGAAATGAACGTTCGTCACCACCTTACACGTCCATCGCGCTATGAGGATCATTTTTAGCGCATCTCGTCCAGTATCCAGAATTTCCGCCACCGAGAATCATGAGGATCGTTCTTTTTTTGCGCATCTCATCCAGTATCCAGAATTTCCGCCGCCGAGAATTATGAGGGTCGTTTTGTAGTGCGTCTCATCCAGCATCCAGAAATCCCATTATCGTGATTCACTCTAATTAGTTCCAGTTTCTACAAGAGACTTAAACTTCAAGTCACCTTGTCCTGCAGAGCGTGTTTCTTTTCGATCAGCATTTCGTCGGGTTGCGCCGCCAATCCCTCCAGCTCCGTTCTCTAGAGATCGTGTTTTTTTTTTCTCTATTAACTTTCCAGGACACCCACAATTCAGAACTCAATATATTAGGAATATTCTTCAATTAAAAATGCTCCTCAAGATTTGACATTATTCCTTGTTTTTTTTTTTGTTTTTGTCTCCAATATCAAGAATGTGCCAAATGTTTAAAATTGATGTCTAATGGTTAATTCAATAATTTGATTAGAGAGATCTCTCGTTAGAATCGAATATAATATGTAAAAGGAGTTGTACAAACAAAGCTGCCGAGGAAAATAAATAAAAGAGTTATGCTGAATTGTGATGTATATGTGTTATTGAAGTTTTTCAACATTCATGCAACTAATGGGTAAGTCAACTTTATTTTAAACCTTTTTTTGCGACTATTTGGATTTTCAAAACATGAAGAGCACCCAGGGCTGTCGTAGGTCTGGCGTTTTTTTGCGGTAATTTTTTCCTTTGCTTTGTTACTTCCACTTACGATTCGGCCTTTAACTTGTTTAACTTTTCTTTAAATCTTTAGGGAATATTTTCCCGTTAATTATTTCTTTTTTGTTGTTTAAGCTTGCTAAATTTTAAATGTAACTAATTGCATCTCAAATGATGAGCCTCACGTCACAAAATGGTGCCGTTTTTTTGACCAGGTCTGAGTGCCTCTTCTCTTTTCTAAAATTTTTGAAAAACATGTGCTTGCATATTTTTAATGAATTTAAATATTTGTGAGTGTATATGATTTTGATTTAATACATTTTTGTCTTTTTCACAGAAATTTTTCTTTTTTGCATTCCCATGATTTCGCATTTTTCCCAATTTATTATTTGATGATTTTTGATTTTATAATTTAATAGTGTAAGCACATGTATGTTTTAAAGACATGTAGTTCTGCACGACTGCACTATATTTTATGTAATGCCATGTT
>JAXGGA010017687.1:0-23712 GCA_038373865.1 Uloborus plumipes | reverse complement strand
GTATAATTACTGTACAAATTTTTATGAACGTACCACTCTTACTTCTGAAGATATGAAACATTTTTGAAAAAACGGCAATTTTATTTGAAGGGTTTTTGCTCATAACACGCAGAGTTTTTGATCAAACCTTATCACAACTTCAGGAAAGATGACAAAATACAAGATAAAGAACATACTAAAACGGTAAATAAAAATATTAAAAATTCGATGAGATATGAACGTTAAAAGGAAATAATTTTTCACGGCGCATGCACGAACGACAGTAATTTATAACTACAAAAATATTGTAGCCTGATTTATACTGCATCTTATGAAAAAAGTTCCAGTAGAATATCATGAAAAATGAAAAAGATATCAGCGATCTAGTGAGCTGTATTTCATTCATTCGCAGACAATACATAAATAGTGAGGGGTTGTCCACAAATAGTGTGGTGACAATCGATCATTTTTTTTTCAATGTTAAATTGTATACAGTTTGAAAGTTTATATTCGGCATTGTCGTCACATTTCGTCTGTTCGGCCAAAAAGACCTTATACGTAGGTTTCCAAAAGTATCCGGACACCCTCTGAAACGTTGGTTTTGAACGACGACGCAATAACCTTTAATTTAAAAATAGCTCTTTGTGGACAGACCATCACTATTTATGTATTGTCTGCGAATGAATGAAATACAGCTCACTAGATCGCTGATATCTTTTTTCATTTTTCATGATATTCAACTGGAACTTTTTTTTATAAGATGCAGTATAAATCAGGCTACAATATTTTTGTAGTTATAAATTTCTGTCGTTCGCGCATGCGCCGTGAAAAATTATTTCCTTTTAACGTTCATATCTCATCGAATTTTTAATATTTTTATTTACCGTTTTAGTATGTTCTTTCTCTTGTATTTTGTCATCTTTCCTGAAGTTGTGATAAGGTTTGATCAAAAACTCTGCGTGTTATGAGCAAAAACCCTTCAAATAAAATTGCCGTTTTTTCAAAAATGTTTCATATCTTCAGAAGTAAGAGTGGTACGTTCATAAAAATTTGTACAGTAATATTACATAGTATGCTAATTAATTACTGAAATTGATAGCTTATTCCGAGCTATTTTCGAAGAGTTATGGTCAAAAAGCGGTTTTTCTTTCAACCCCCTTCTTGTCGTCCCCCAAATGCAAGGGTAATTTAATTTTAACTTGGAAATGTTCGGTGAAGCCTATATTTTGTATGACTAAAGTTAAAGAACAATTGATAACTTATTTCTCGAGCTATATGTAAAAATGCCAATTTTTGAAAGTGTCCGGATACTTTTGGCCACCTAGTGTAAGAGTCAACGCTGATACCAGTTAATGTTCCACCAATGCTGCCAGTCTAACCATTAGTAAGTTTTTAAGGCAAACATCCAGTTTACAGGTAGAAATGGAACCATCTCTTAATTTGCTGGCACACCTGCTTTTTCAGATCGGTACTGACCTCCTAATTGAGAAGTACCCGAATTAAATGAACAAAGCACTAGTAGAATTTGTTTTATTTTCACCTTATTCAGATAGACTCTTCTTAACTGGCCATATCCCAGTTCCATAATCAACGCGTAAAAACAGTACATTATTATGGAAAACTGCTTCCTTGCTTAAAAGGTAATCCTTAAAATCATAACAATTTGCAACTATTTATTTTATTTGTTCACCATCATTACAATTAACAAGTAAAGAGGGAGATAACAGCTTGCTGCATTTGCAAATACATGCTTGAAGTAAATGTTCTAAAGAAATGTCATGCTGTAGGGAAGTGAATAATGATTTATTTTGCATATTATTTACATTTTTTATCTCGAAAATATACTGCAGCAATTGGAAAGCCAATGAAATGGCTGAGAGAAAACCATTCCAGCTAAAAATAATCCGCAGATTTTTTTTTTCAAAGTTTTTTAAAGATTTCTGCAGATTTTTAGAAGAGAGAAAATTTCTCCATTTTGTCCAATATAATCTGTAGAAATTCACGTTTTTTTTTTCCTCTAAAGGTTCTGCAGAGTTTTGAAGCGTGTTCCAAATATGCTTAAATCTTCTGAAGATTTTTAAAAGATGTTTATCAGATTTTTTTTTTTTTTTTTTGCTGGGATTGGTAAAATAAATTTGCCGACGTCTTTATTTTTGATTAAAAAAGAAAAGTGAAGCAAGTCTGGTAGTCATGTCAAACTACTTATCCATAAGCTTAATATAAATGCAAAACTTTTGTATATGCTGGGTTTAGTTTCAATTTTTCTGATTGACGCAGTCTTAGGTATAAGTAAAAACAATGTATTTACATACAAAGGCACAGAAATAATTTTCTGAAAGTTCTCAAACAATTGATTCGTGTTTTAGACAAAACTTGTTGTCCATGGGTACCAAACCAGAGTTTTTCTGTTAAGAAAACTAATTACTGGTACTGATTTACCATTCTGACCAATTTATTAGTTTGGAAAGAATAGCGTTGATTATGGAAACACTCGAAACTTTTTTACTTACATTAAAAGTGTGTCTGAATTTCACTTGTTACCATCAATAAAATGGTTAAAAATAGTAGTTGGAATTCGCTAAGTAAAGCAACTGATTTATGTTGCACCCAAGAGTTACATTAGCGCATCTCCCAACACCTCATAAATTCTTTTGTAATCAACTTATTTCCCACGTTAATGTCAGAAGGAAGAGTAAGTTCAAAATTCTTCCAGCTTTTACTAAATGAATTCTTTCTATGTAAGGAAGGTTATTTTTCATTAAACATTAGATGGATATTTTACATTTTAGCTGCAATATAAAAAATAGATTTTTATTTGAAATAAAATCAACTTTATATAATACGAAGGCAAACATATTCATGTGATCAGGAATGTATGAGAAATGAAGTTTTTTGAAAAAAATCTGTACTTGTTTTATAGGGTACTGATGGAATGATATAAGTTAATTTAAAAAAATAAAAAAAATAGCTTGTAGGTCACCGGCTTTTTCACTTAATTCACAGTTCATCGACCTTATACTTATTTCCGATATAAAATGACCATCATATTTTAAAATTTCATGAAATGCGCGGATTAACTTTACGTTATGTTTCAAATCTATGTTATTGTTTTATACATTCAATTCTAAGAAAGAGTGACAATAAATATTTCACGTTCAAATAAGTTTTGCACCTTTTTTATTGTTAAACTGTTTTAAGACCTTTCTTTTTCGCCATTGTATTTTTTATCAGAAATATTCCGTTAATATGACGAGAATACTCACGCTCACGTGAATTGTATTTTTGGAATTACTAAGAGTTAAAAAGGGATTAACGGACTTTTCAATAAGGACTGCGCTTTTATTATAATTTTTGTTTTAATCTAAAAATCACTGCAAAATTAATGAAAAGAATTTTATTTGGATAAAGTTAATGGATCAAGCTTTTGAGAACACCACTAGGCGAGGTGGCCTGCGATGGTTTTGTGTGAAAATAAATTACAAACTAAAGTTTTGTCGTGCTACAATGGCAGCGCAATTTCATATTTCAAAGTTATTAGGTTTTTTTTTTTTTTTTAAATCATTGAAGTTCTTGTAAAATTTTAAATGATTTATCTCAAGAAATATGGCTAAAGTTCTAATAAATTTTAACATAAGAATCAAGGTTGTGTGAATATTTTTTTCAGCATGTGACAGAGTCCTTATTTCTGGGACTGGTCTAAATAATCACAAAGGCAATAAAACTTGAGACGGGATGATATATAAACTACAGAATGTTGCCGCAGTGGACAAAAACGGTTAAATAACGATGTTACTACTTAATTTGGAGAAAAACAAGAACAAATACAAAAATCTAGGACAGTAATTGAAAAAAATAATAATAATAACGGTACCCAAAACATTTCAATAAAAAAGACAAAAAAGTCTATTAAAACGGATTTTTGATGTTGTTTCATTGATGTTAATATTTCTTTCATTTGACTTGTATTTTCATACGTCACTGAATTGTTTAAAACCACCGATTACTGAGCAACACGTGTGTTTTGTATTTAAAACGTAGATATCTTGAATACTTGTTCTAACTTGCTTATTTGTCGATTATGGCTCTAATTAGTTTTTTACAATTATTTTCGGTATGTATATACGCTAGTGGCTAGAGCTTTTACTTTACAAATAGTGCCATCGTTTGAGTAAGGTTGAAGCTCTCTTTAACTTGAGAAAAACTAAAAAAAAAACATTGAAAATGATATCGCGCAAAAATTGTTTGTCGAATGGAAAGAAGAGTTTAACCGACTAACAAACACTTTGTAATTTATTTTAAGTTCTTGATTCTCCCTTTTCCCCTGTATTGCTTGCACCTAGATTTGCTTTTAAAACATGTCAAGTATTTTTAAATGATATTTTCTGGATTTTAAATAGCGAGGAATAAAACTAAGACAAAAAGGCATATCATTATAATTGTATAATACGAGGCGCGTTCAAAAAGTAAGGGCTGTTTGCTTGTATTTAAATAATGGCACTTCGAAGCACAGTTTTATTAATGCTGGGCCATTAACTGACTCATTGTGAAGCTACAGCGTCATTTATTTCATTTCTGAAGTCGTATTGTTGTCCGTGAATGCAAAGAACAATGGCCACGAAAATCGTTGATCCCACCAACTGTGAATTGCATTCTGTGATTCTGCGACAAATCAAGGTTTGCTATCCAAAACAAACGCCGTGGGAAATTGTCATCAGGCATAATCTTCCTCCCCGATAACACGCATCCTTACACTGCTGCCAAAACCAAGGAGAAAATTTAAGATTTTCGTAGAGAACTTTTTGACCACCCACCGTACAGTCCCGATCTTGCACCTAGCGACTACTTCCTCTTACATTTTAAACAGCGGCTAGGTAGACAACCTTTTGAAACCGAAGAGGGACTCAAAAACGCTTGTCAACTGGTTCAACTTTCAGGCGGCAACTTTCTACGCAGAGGGGTTAAAGAAGCTGATGCAGCGGTACAAAAAATGCTTAGAAAGGAGCGGCGATTATGTAGAGAATTAAAGTAAGTTTGTACCTAACTAAATATGACATTAATTTTTTTTCTTATGAGTATATTTTTTTCTGTGACCAAACGGCCCTTACTTTTTGAACGCGCCTCGTACAACTCAAGTAGCTGTCGATTAAAAGAACGCACTTTTGATAGCCACTTTTCCCAAACATTTTCTCCCATACTTATTTCACCAAAATCATCAAAGTTTCCCTCACACGCCAAAGTCATTCCACATTAAACGATAATCTTGTGCTAATAGGATCAATTCGCAGAGAGAGGTGTTTCATCTGAGTCTTATAGCCAGAGCAATAATGTAAACTATCATTAGGAGCAACACTGAAATTACTATATTCAATAACCCTAATTAGTTCCGAAAGTCCCTCCACGCATTGTGTTATAATTACTAGTAGCAATTTATACCATGATTGTGCGGATAAAGTGCGATTCGTGGGCAGAGACAGTGAGTGCAAAATAAATACTTAATATTTTACCTTCCTTTTTGGAAAGACTACAGTTAATGTGAGTTACATTTGGTGCTTTTCAAAAAAACAGCAAATTGTCTAAAAACATGAGTCAAAACTATTTTTCTTTGCTAGGGGGAAATGGTATGTAGCAAGGGAAAAGTAAACAAAAAATCTGCTTGGTAAGCTGTAAAAAAATGAAAAAAAAACTTTTTGGTTGGCGTATGAATATACTCTTTTGATAAAAAAATATGCTGGTTTAACCGCAATTTGGCTCAGTCTTTTACTTTTAAAATGCTTTCTAAAAAGTGCTATTCTGCTGTGCTAAGCGCAAAAGTGGTATCTGCAGTCGCGCTCAAACTTAGATATTACTCTTTAAAGTTTTGCTCCACCGGGTATTTGATCCAGATGATATTTTTTCAGATTTCCTTTGCAAATATTTCTCGTTCTCAAATGACATTAAACTTTGTATTTAGGTAAAACGCGTCACAAAGAACGACCTGGTAGAAATAACTCAATTTTGTTAAAATGTGCAGATACGAATTTTGTACTTATCACGGCAGTATTAATAAAAATCCAAAGCTCACATAAATAATTGATCAAATTAAGAAAAAAAAAAGGAAGGAAGGAAGAAATAAATGTATTTTGGCAGATGAATAAAATGGTCTTTGTCATTTCTTCGACACGACCATTTCGTGAATGTTTTTTCCACAAGATAAATGTAGATAAATTCCCTAATCAAATTTCAAGTTTTATTATGTTTTAATTAGAAGTGTTGTCTTATGAAAATGCTATTTTTGCACTGTTTATGAAAAAACAAAACAAAAAGGAGTTATTTTAAAAACATAGATGGTGTTTAAATTTATCTGAACACATATTATCAGCTCTATCATCATTTGGTGCTGTAAAACACATATTTGGGGGGGGGAGGGGGATAGTTCAAGTAGTTTAATGTTATCATTAAATATACTTTTTTTAGCATGTTCCACTGCAGATAATCAGTAAAATGATATCAGTACAAGTGAATAAAACACGTAAAGAAATATATCTAATAGCCACTGCTCGTGTTAGTGCAATATATAAATTGTTCCAAATTTCAAGCTCCTTACGTGAGTGGACTGTCCTAGAAACATCAGTGAAGCTTTAAAAAGTACTTCCTAAATAAAGTAAGAACGTGACAAATTTTAGTGAACTAACGCAAATCTTGAAAGCTATCACGCAAAGCAAAGTCCTAATCAGAGAAAAATTATCACAACAATCGTCACATACTTTCTTCCTCACTTGCGTTACCGTAGCAAATTAATTTATCCAGTTTTGACATGTGGAGCATAAATATTATATGAGTTGGGAATTTGTTATACAGAGCGAAATTGTGTACTCGCTTGTTAATTAAAAGTAACATGAGGAAGTAGTATTTTTCCTGCAACTTTCTACTGCACGCTACTCCAAAATCAAGGATTTTTCAGTTGATTGTACGTTTGAATACATTCTAAGATTAAATTGACAAATTATCTGAATTAATGATTGAATTTAATATTTTTATTTTCAATAAATAGTTAAGAAAATCAAATTTTGCAGTTTTTTCTTCTTTTTTTGCGTTCTACTCATTTTGTATGTTATCAAATGTCTTATTAATCAGTAGCACATTATTTTCTTTAACAATATACATAGTAGTTACTGTAGTTTTAATTAAACTGTTATTACTGGTGGCTCCAAATCAAATGCTAAAGCAACTGAAGTGTAATTGAGGTACAACAGTGCAAAATTTAATACTACGTATTTCAAAATAGTATCTAGTTATTCATTTATTTTTAAAATATTAACATTTTATAATATTTAACAAAAAAAAATATCTTCAGACGTAAACACTGAATATACTAGAGTCAGTAATATTGCGTTTATATTGAACTTTATTCAAAGTTACTTGAAGTTGGAAACTAACTTAAATAAAGTACAAATTATGCAGAACGTACTGTAAATATCTATTTCAAGGCTACATCGGAGCCTCTTCATTAGTGCAAAAAGTTTAGCAAACAGATAAAAGCTGTGAGACATCCTGAATAATGTTCTCGTCTTCTACGATACTATAAAGTGGATGTCTCTCTCTGTCCTTTTCTTACTCTTTCTCTGTGTGTAGTTTATTTATTTTACTTTTGTTTTCTTTTTTCATTTGCAACTTTCTGCCAGTACATTATTAAACTATAATGCGTATAAATGCAGCTGTTTTTTTTTTCCAAAAATTTATGCCTTGAAATATCCCCAGCTAAAAATTCATTCTTTTGCTAAGAAAACGTTATGTGCATAGACAAATTTCAACTCATGAACTTACAACAAGTGTTTCCTTACGCTTTGGTTAAACGTTCATAAATGGTGCAATTTTAGAAAAAACAAACTCAATCGCTTTAATATGTCAAACCCTATTTCTGAAATCGTTCGTGATTTGGCGATAATCTTTTAGCAAGTGAACAAGTCATGCATACTAACTCGTATAATTAGTTTTTAGAAGCATCCCAGGGAAACTGAATTCAAGTAATCATATGTAGTAGCACGTAATGAGCTCTGCTAAAGAAATTATTGATTGTGTTGACATGAAAGGTTTATGCATAGCAACTACCTACATTGAACTTCCAGCAGTGATACGCATCAGTTATTCAGGAATGATCGCAAACTATTCATAACATATTTGCGCAATTTCACCGACTATTGTTTTTTAATATTATTAGCTATAGTATCTGAGATTACTTTGTAAGGCTCAAAATTGAAGATAATTAGGTTTCCAATTAAGTTTTACTTTTCTTGAATTGTATAATTGCACGAAACACCTAATTTTATTTTATTTTTGACTTCTATATAAACACATGCATGAGCAACTTGGTACATAGTTTGAGCAAATTCTAGCAATGACATTAATTGCTTTCCTATGACTGAACTGCTTAAAAATATCTACATATGCGTAATCCAGAAATAAGTTTACGTGTCTAAGTGCAGACCTATTTATGACGTAATATATACAGGGCGTACCAGTATTGTGTTTCAGAACTTCTAAAAGGGGTAGGGTGTATCCTGATGACTCGAAATTATATAGCAATGCTGGGTACGAAAAGGATGGTTAAAAATTGTAGCAATTGCTACATGACATCAAAAACTCTTTAGATAGCATGTCATTATTATTTTTTTTAATTATTGCGAATATTCTCAGGGTTCTGCATGAGGAATTTCGGGAGACTGAAACGAAAAAGAGTGCACCAATCAAATAACGGAGCACACCCTGACAATCACTACATTTTCTAGTAGTATTTGTTTTGGAAATGTGTACATAGAAAAAAGGTTACTGCTGCCAGTTCATCTTTTAAATAGGAAAAAAAATGAGGTGTTCATTCACTAAGAGATGTTTATTCACTGATTGATCTACTTAAGTCCAAGTTAAGCTTGAAACATTAATACAAACAAATTAGAATATTCTACAGAAGCAAATTCTATTAAAAAATCGGATAGCGTTTTAAAGTAGAAATATTTCGTGTCATGTTAAAATAACTAAAATAAATAGAAATGGAATTGAAGTTCTTTATTTCACTTATTCACTTTATTTCACTTATTATTTCACAGATTTTATAAAACGTAAGGAACATGAATCCTTTATAATGTCATTTTAGGAACAACTATTCAAAACAAAAACTAAATTTTTGTCAGTTGATCGTATTGTTTCAAATGTTCTTAATTCCAGAAATTTTTAAATTATCGCCTTATTAATAAATGAAATTTTGTCATTTTTACATATGTACATTAAAAAAAAAAAAAAACAATTTTAGAATCAACATAACCGTTCAAATTTTACGCAATGGCACTAAATTAAGCTGAAGAACACAAACTTTGTAAAGGCATTTCTTCAGAGCGAAAAAAATATTTAATTGAGGAAAACAATTTATATTTATGACTCTGGTAGGGTATAACCAAAACACATAAGAAGGAAAATTTCCATTCTTTAACATAGTGGTTTAGACCGTTTATTTGATGCACAAACTGACATAAAAATATAAACACGATGACAAAAGGGTCTCTTCCTTGTCCAACGAAGTTGTGCCCAAGCTTTCTCTGCTAGAGAAGTATACCACATATAAGTGTTCTAAATATTTGTATATGTTTTAAATAACCAAGGAAAATCTGTAACAGGAAAGAAAATGGCAAACTAATAATTATGTTATTACTTGATACTTAGTTCATTAAATCCTTGTTGTTCAGAAACTAAATTCTGAGTATTTGACTCCACATTTTTCACATTGCTAATTCTCGTGCTTTTCAATTCTTAACATTGAGCAAAGCAACTGTCTACAAGGATCAGTTACGCCGGAAAATATAGTACATGGGTTGTAGACTGGCAGCCACTGGTCTAAAGTGTGCAAATCATATGAATGTCACAATTTGAGGTTAAAATAATTGAGTAATTTTGCAAATTTTCTACCGGTGTCTTCAAATTCTGCAGGAATATACAAGTGTTTGGCAAATTTTTCAGATGAGAAGTAGATCTACATTTTCCGCACATAATGCCATTCTAAAGGAAGGACTACACTACGCTTAAGGTCCAAAAAGAAAACATATAGCAATTTGACTTTGATAAAAAAAAAAAACTATCATAAAGCAATGAAAATATACAAAAATAAAAACAATAAATATATCGTGGTGTTTAGTTGTTTCAATTATTTTTCAAAAATAATAGTATGATAACCATGCATAAAGATCATCCATTGCTTGGCGGCAGTTGACAACTGATCCGTTATAATCAAAGATTTTTCCTATTTGTGTTGTAAAACGCGGCCCAAAAATGTGCTACAAGGTGTTTAAAAATAAGAGATATAGGGCAGTGTTCAAAAAGGTTTTCAAAAGTGTCGTCATAAATGGTAAAAAAGTGCGCTGAATTAAATCACTGTTCTGAAAAGCTTTTGCAGAAGCGCTTTATAAATTTCAAGAAAGCTTGTTCAAGTGTTTTTACTCGATGTTTTATTAATGTTTAGGATCTTAATCTAAATATTTCTTTAAAAAGCAAGCGTAGCAATAAGTAAAAGTTTTTTTTAAGTCGCGCACATGCTTAACTATCAAAATCTATATTTTGATTACAATATTTAGGGCTTTCTGTCAATTAAAAAAACTGAATTTCCAAGTAATAGTGTATGTGGGAAAAAAACAAAATACTTTGACATTTAAGAAAAGTGACTTTATGTTATGCCCTCTTAAATTTACTGCATCTAATTTTAACATTTGAAACAACTGAGCAAACAATAAAGCGAAACATTTGCCAAAACATTTAAACTGTTATTTGAGCCTAATGACGTACTGCGTTTTAAATGCCTCAGATAATTCTATAATTTAACGCAGAACATTTCGAAAAGTTTTATCTGCATTTCTGTTGCTAATAGTATTTTGCTGATAGCCCAAGCAACATACAATTTGAGGGGAAAAAAAGAGAAGTGTTACTGCGATAAAATTCCAGCAATTTACTCAAATGACTTCTCCATTATTCAAAGAGGGGCGAATTCCTCATGAGGCAGAATGAAACTAAAGTGTGTCCAATAGAGTAACTGATAACAATGATAATTATACTAATTTAAATATGGTGCGTAATATTTAATGGACTTTTATGTGTTTTTTCTTGCATATACATTTTTTAAGTATGATCAAAGCATTTCTTACTTATACTTCTATGACAGTATTTGCACAAAAAATACAGAAGTCATGCTGTTTTCTGAATTATTGAAAGTTAGAAACTCTTTATATAAAAAGTAAGTAAATCAAGAAGTGAAATGCTTTTTAAAATATTTATCTTACATCAAATCGGAAATATATTAGACAATTGCCTTTTTAGTTAGAAAAGAAATGACTAATCATGATGATAATAAATATACGTTATGGTATACTTATCTTTGAAATATAGACCGCTCTGTCTGAGATTTAGCATATCTATTCACACATGTATATAATCGTCTATCACCGGTGAATTATCTTGGCCGTGATAGATAATTCATCGACGGCCAGAAGACACACATAATTCATACTTTGCCAGTTTAATGAGCATTCAGGACTATTAGAGTGCATAGAACTGACTAAGATATTATTTACTTTCTCAATTTGTTAGCTCAATTAGCTGCAATTCATTAAGTATCATAGAATGAAGTAGTAACTTTCTGAATAGTTTTTCTTTTATATTTTAACAATATGGATTTGTCCGCGTTTTGAGTGAGACTGCTCAGCAATTTTATTTATATATTCGAAAGCTGTTACTTCATTTTGTGATACGTGATGGCTCCTGGCATTTAAATAATTCACCATTAACAATCAAAATTCTGGCCGTCCAGATTGGCTGTTCTAGAAATAAGGGCATCGTGCAGTCTCTGGCCCTTATCTTTTGGGAAATGTTCGAAAAATATGGCATTAGGCATTTGCTTTGGCCATCTTTGCTAAAATGTTTTAGGAAGATTCCTGGTAAATTAGAATGGATGCAAGCTACCATTACAGATATTTGTTAGTTTTCTCAAATAACTCGTCGTCTGTTCTAAAATGCGATTGACTTTTATTGTGAAGGTTTCTGAGTTCTACATAAAGTATCCATGTTATTTTAGGAAAGCTATTGAGTTTTGGCAGCAAATTTTCCTGCTTTGCAACATATGAGATGAGACCACTAATAGAGTTTAAGCACAGTAGCTGCCCATTATTTTCCAGGAACGTTTCTGGTTTAATTAAAGACATTTGTGAGTATATCGTATGTCAAATTTATTCACTTCAAGTTTTTGTTATGAAATTAACAGTATGTTAAACTTGAGTAACACTTTTATTATAGTATAAAAACAAAGGCTGTTGCTGTAAGTCTGATGTTCTAAAGCGTTTGTGCGTAAAATTAGTATTATCAGATTTTGCCCATTATTTCTATTGCTTGCCAATATCTGCTGCATGTATCTATAGCAGAAAAAAGGCGTGGTCATCAGATAGATGATTCCAGTTCAACGTTGAAATAACAGAGAAGGCAGCAGGGCGTTTGAAATACTGGATTCTAAATACGTGTTTGGACAAACAATCATGATCCGTAGAAAAGAGAAAGCAGGCAGCAGCTTCAACTCTGCAAAATTTTGTCGATAACACTCTTTAGCGTGTCAACCAAAAGTTTAGGATGTCTAAGTGCGCCACCTTTTAATAAAATGGTATCCTCATGTTTTCGTGTACCTATTGTTTTATTGATTTAAACAATACTTTCAGTGGATTTTTTTAAATTTTAATTACATTTTTTTATTATTATTATTACTTTTTCATTTTTTGCTTTTTTTTTCTAATTTTCAGAGTTAAAAGTACCAAAAGTATTTTGTATAACTCACTAAAATAAATGTAAACCAAATTGTTATCACCACAATTCACACGTACTTTGGCTGAACTTCAATAAACAAAATTCAAAGCTGGCGTCTGTTTTTCTGATATGTACTAGTATTTAAGTGAAAACAAATAGATAATGCAGTAACACTTCATTATCTGGCTGTAGGTTGTCCCAAAAGTGCATACCTTGGGATATGCACTTTTCAACTTTAAACTTAACAAAAATATATTTTTTAATTTGTTTAACCTTACTCCTGACTTTAATTTACAGACGCTAAACAGCAATTAAGTAAGATACCTAGAGAATCCATACTTATTATCATAAAAGCAAGACTGAGAATTTGATCGATGCTCAGCGCTTGGCTTAATGACTTATTGATCATCGGAGAAGCATTTCTACTTAAACGGAAATCACCACTAATAGCGTAAACATTACCAAACGTTTGTTTTGATAAGAGCACCATTACCATTTCGGCAAAACTGAAACGGCCTAACATTTTTTTTTTGGGGGGGGGGAACGTATGTGGTTATTTATTATGAAAAAAGTTTATTGTTACTAAAAATCTTAATGGATTGAATCAAAGAAATAACTTTATTAATATAAAAAGAGTACATAAAAATTAAAATAATAAGTGTGAAACGCCACAACACTTGCAAAAATATTATGTACATTTTTAACGTGGTTGTTTACATTTTTACTTTTTATTACTGAGAGACTTAAAGGCTTTGTTCAGTTCTTAAATAACAATGTATTCTGCATTTTTAAAATTCGTTTCTGTATTTACTTACTGTTTGCTTTGCTTGCGGTACATACAAGTAAAAAAATGAGAAAATACTTCAAAAATATTGCTTAATTTTAAATCACAAGCCAAAAAAAAAAAGTCATTTTAGATATAAGCGTAAAAAAAAGAGGATGACATAAAGAACAATATTTGAAAACGAGAAATTTTATGAAATCACTTTGCTTCTATTTTGCATTACTTAATTCAGTTACTAACACTGCAGTTTTGCATTAACTATCTTACTAATACACGAGCAAGTACGCTAAAACATTGAATTGCATTAGAAAAAATGATTTATTCTAAATTACCAGTTGGGTGATGTACTTAAAAAAAATAAAAATCGAAAATAAGTTTATAATGGACAAAAAAATGCAAGAGAATTTTTCGTATCTTCCACGGTTAAAGAAAATCTTGCACTTTCAACGATGTCGTTAATGCTACTAGTAAGACATGAGAGCAAATCTTAGGCATATTTTTTTCCAGTTCTATTTTCTCTGAATGGTTACATAGGTACATAGGGTTCATGTACCTTTAAGCTTGAAACATCCCTGGTTGAATACATCATTGCAAGAAGTTCATATTCCACACCACACGTACAATCACCGCTCGGTCGATGAGATGAAATTCAGAACATCAACTTCGTACTGCTTTCGACTTGTTCATGATCTGTAATTGTTATTTCTAAAATAAAAATTATATTCTGAACTATAGTCCCTTCACCCTGTGAACTACAGCAGGTGTCGAATAAAAGACAATTTTACCGCATTCTTGCACTAAGCCGCAGAAGTTTATGAGCCTATTATTCTTTGTTCAACCTTTAAATGATTAGATTTGGAATTTGGTTCTGTTAACCCACTGACTGGGACTATTTTTTTTTTCGTTTCTGTACTTTACTTATGCAACTTGTTCGAACAACGCTGAAATTCTCAAATTGGTGTTCTGACCCTTATTTGTAATATTTCGACTTTAGGTGTACCATGCCTTTCAGCTGTGTGATAATCGTTATACTGAATAAATGAATTAGTTATTGAAATATAAATAAGTTTTTTAAACCGCTGAGAAGTTTCGCTTCACGAAATGCCGAATAGCTGTAAAAAAGTCTTTAGAAAAATGCGTTGTCAAGGGAATCAAATTTCTCACTGACATCTTTGAGTATCCTATTCTCACAGGTTAGCTTTGACACTCTGGAAAAAAATAAAAACAGATATAAGTCACTAAGCAAACATTCTGCTTCATATGTGACCATGAAATGCGCGTTTGTACCTCTACTATGTATATTGACTTTCATTTTAAATTTACGTATGATTTAATACTAATTTACTACTGATCCATACAAAAAGTGATTAACAGAATACACATAATAAATTTCTAAATTTTTGAATTATTATTTTCAACTGTTATGCATTAAAATGCCAAATTAAAAATGTTTTTTTCTCGAACTTGAGTAATTTATCAAAGATTCAGAGTTGCATCACCCTGCAGTCTAGATCAGCTTCACAAAAAAACCGAAATAGTTTTACTCACTATAACTTAAGAGAATGACTGAAAAAAGAGAAATACATTTCGGCAGTAGTAAAGTGAGTGCAGAAGAACATCACAAATCAATACCACAGTATACATGCGTGCAATTTTGTAGTCAGTACCTTTCAAATTGGAGCCCGTATTATTCCGGAGAAATGTATGCATTATTCAAACAAACATTGACATCATAATAAGATAAGAGCTAAAAATATGTGTCACGCAACAACATGCCCAATCAAACGCTTTATATGTGTATTAAGTGCTTCTGTAACACGAATGTGGTTTTTAATATCACTTTACCACAGTCACAGATTTAACTCTTGGCAACATGCAATTTTCTAGTTTTAGTTCAGAAACTTTTTTTCTCTTTTTCTTTTTTACATAAAAGATACAAAATAAATTAATAGTACCGTTATTTTGTTAACAAAGTATGAATTTTTAACTAAGCGGTTAATAAAGAAGCATCCAATCAATTTTGACTTTTAAAAATATCTTCGTTTTCCATCAACAGACAATATAAACTAAGACATACATTTGATTTCCTATTTCCTGTCACATATTGTCTTCAACAACGTTTTCAGATTTTTCATGACGCTAAGATCGTTCTTTGAAATCTTAACAATGGCATAGGTAGTAGAAAATAATCTCCTAGAATACTTTTTACAAATTTGACACCATATTTATACAACTTAGAATACCTCCTAAAAACAGCTAATTCATTTCCTTTTGCACATGCACAATGCATGTGCAAAAGGAATAAAGTACGTCATTCCTTCCTTAAAGTACGTTTGCATAAAGTACGTCAATCGTTCCTTACTATAAAAAAAGTGTTGTTTGAAAAAATCTTCTCTTTAGTACAGGATTAATATGTTCTTCAAATTTCCCAATTTGAGCTGTTCAGAGCTGCACGAAATATTGCACATGTCACACACATGGCACACACATTTTATCTACAGTTTCAGAATATTAATTTTACATTTGTAACTACTTAATCTTTGAACTGTACTAATTTTGAACTAACAGCGGGGACTAGTAAAATTCTGCAGTGCTGCTTAGTTAAATATTGTATTTTATAAGGCATGAATTTGATAGTTCAAGATCGCCAAAATAATTGTAAACATCTCACTACATTTCACTGCTAGTTCCTTATAGACCAAGAGCTGGCTACATAAAATATGCGACCATAGGTACGTTAAAATTTTTTTTGTATAAATAGAAAGTCCATATGTAGGCAAACATTTAGCACCCGGTTTGCCAGTCCGTTTAAGGGACCGGGGGTGGTGGCAAATGGTCAAAGTTCGCGATTTTTCTTAAGATATTCTTCAGATATCTTTAAGATTTTCTGCAGTTTTGGGCCGCTAGTCCTGAAATCTTCGAAATATTTTAAGAATTTCTTCAGAATTATGCTGGAAGATCTTTGAAAAATCTTGAGATTTTTCTCAGACAACGAAGGGCACTGAATTTGCGCATTTTAAAACCTGTAGGTGGAAAACGGGTACCGAATCTCCTTCCGCCATTTTGGGACATCAACCCTTAAACTTTTTTTTTCGGAAATAATGCTAAAATGTGTTCCAAAATGGTCGATGGCTGATCGCTATTGCATGTCTTAGTAGTCAGAGTACACAAGAGTAGTCACCCCCTCCCCCCAAAAGAGGGGTTCCCCCCAATTTTACTAAGCAATACCCCCCGCCGAACAGGAAGATTCTCCCCAAGAAAAAAACAACAGCCCCTTTCAAAAATCGTTTGAAAATTTTCAACGGGGCACTTTGAGCTTTGATTCCCCCCCCCCCCAATCGCCATTTATGGTCACCACTGCTTACACCACTACTATTAGAATAAATTGCTGGAGTGCTTTTCGAGACGGTCGACGGTTGATCTATGTCTGATGTCTTACTATTGAGACACTTTGGCAAGGGGCACTCCCCCCCTAAAGAAGACGTTGCCCCCCCCCATAATATTAGGGAGCACCCCCCAAAAACAACAAAATAGTAATACTTTTATGTCAGTCCGACTATCACCTGTAACAAGAATCACCTGAAAAATTGCAACCGCGGTAATATACATCATGACCCCCCCCCCCTTCGGCGCCATTTATGGTCACCACTGCTTAAACCACTACTATTAGAATGGATTGTTTTAGTGTTTTCGAGACGGTCGATGGCTGATGTCTGTTGCATGTCTCAACGTAATCAGCAAGGGGGTCCCTCCCCCCAAAGAACAGGCGGTGGCCGCCAAAATGTTAATGCCCCCTCCCCCCACCTGAAAGATAGAATGAACCTGCCCAGGAATAAAATTAAAAACCTTTGTCATATACTGCCTTAAAAACTTCAACTGTGCACTTGGTATCATCACCCCCCCACCCCCAACCGCCATTTTGGGTCATTACTGCTTAAACCACTACTACTAGAATAAATTGTTTTAGCTTTTTCGAGACAGTCGAAGGCTGATTTTCTGTTGCATGTCTTATGCGGACACTTTAGCAAAGCCCCCTCTCCAAAGAGGCGGTGCCCCCAAAATGTTAATGGCCCCCTCCCCCACCTGAAAAATAAAAAGAACCTGAACAGGGGAAAAATTAAAAAACCTTTATTGTACGCTGCTTTGAAAATTTCGACTGTGCACTCTGTTTCATGATCCCCCCCCCCAAACGCCATTTTGGGTCACCACTGCCATTATTATAAGACAAAATTGCTGGAGCGATTTTCGGGATATCCGATGGCTGATCTCTAACGCATGCGTTAATGTTAAAACTCTATAGCAAAGGGTACTCCCCCCCCCTCCTAAAGAAGCGGTGCCCGCTAAAATGTTAATTAAACATTGTCATGTTTATGTCAAGAATCTGCTGTATGTCGAAATTTACTCAAAATTTTTGTTCAAAATATGTACTTTTGTTTTTTTAAATAAATCCCGGAGACCCATACAAACCGGTTAATCCAAGCAAATTGGAAGGTACAGGGGTCTCTGGGGTGCTAAATGCTAAAATGTTAATGACCCCAGTCACCCAAAAAATAGAATGAACCTGTGCAGGAAATTTTTTTTAATTCATTGTCATGTAACGTTCTAAAATTGAAACTGTGCACGCTGTATTATGACTCCCTCCCCCCCCCCAACCACGATTTTTGGACACTAATGCATAAAACCACTATTCTTAGGTTAAATTACTTTAATATTTTCGAAACGACTGATGGTTGTTCTCTGTTGCCTGTCTTAACGTTAAGACAGTTTTGCTAGGGGTACTCTCCTCAAAAAGGCGGTGCCCCCCCTCCCCCAAATGTTAATGACCTCCTCTGCTTTGAAAAATGGAATGAACTTGTCATGGAATAAATTAAAAAACCCTTTTCATGTATTGTCTTAAAAATTTCAGTTGTGCACTCTGTATGATGACCCCCCCCCCGACGCCATTTTGGGTTACCACTGCTTTAGCTATTATCAATGAAATAAATTGCGGTAACGATTTTCGGGTTTAGCGATGCCTGTGTCAGAAATCAGACACAATAAATAGTCCTCCCCCCATCGGAAAATATCAAAATCTTCCAAAAACAGCCCCGCTCCCCTCAACGCACTGAAAAATAGAATGAACCATCCAGCGTATGACATTAAAAACCGCTGTAATATATCGCCTTAAACATTTTAACTGCGCACTGTGTATCGTACCCCCCCCCCCTCCGCTATACACACACGATGCTGGCACACAAATTGTTTGAATTACAATACTACAAGTACTTATCATTTACTTTGAATGAAAACTGTGACATTACAAACAACGAAAAATTCTTGATTTACGCCAAATAATTTCTTCAACAACTTATTCGTTGTACCGAGAACTTAAACTTGTTTTGCAGAGCGCTGTCTTAACAAAATACGAGCTCTAGCTGATATTCTATAAGAGCTCTAAATCAATAAGTTTTCCTCGTACTAAGTTTCTTCACTAACTGGCGAACATAGAAAAAAAGTGATATTAAGAGTAAAAATCACATGATCAGCCTACAATTAATATTTTTTCACTTCTTTGTTGAAAAATTCAACGAGGTACGCGAAACTATACGCGAACTGTACTAGAACGTAAAAAGTCTGTGTGATATTTAAAATTCTACAAAAAAAAAAAATGTTTTGTAATGTGTATTTTTTTCTTTTGACTTCTGAACTGTGTTCCTGGGTTCTAGTGAAGAAGCTTAGTACAGGGAAAACTTATTGATTTAGAGCTCTTATAGAATATCAGCAAGAGCTCGTATTTTGTTAAGACAGCGCTCTGCAAAACAAGTTTAAGTTCTCGGTACAACGACTAAGTTATTGAAGAAATTAGTTGGCGCAAATCAAGAATATTTCCGGTAATATTGAAAAAATCTTTCGTGCAATGTACAAATGTGCTTAAATGCTCGTTGTTTGTAATGTCACAGTTTTTATTCAAAGCTAATGATAAGTGCTTGTAGTGTTGTAAATCAACCAATTTGTGTGCTAACTTTGTATGTGTGTGTGTAGAGGGGGAGGGGGTATGATACAGAGTCACAATTGAAATTTTTAAGGCGATATATGACAGCGGTTTTTAATCTCATACGCTGGATGGTTCAATCTGTTTTCCAGTGGGTTGAGGGGAGGGGGAGCTGCCTTTGGAGGACTTCAAAATTTCCCGATAGGGGGGGGGGGGACTATTTAATGTGTTTGATTTCTAAAACAGGCATCGGTAAACCCAAAAATCGTTTCCGCAATTTATTTCATGAATTGTTGTTAAAGCAGTGGTGACCCAAGATGGCGTCAGGGGGATCATGATATAGAGTGCACAGCTGAAAACTTTAAGACAATATATGACTATGAATTTTCATTTTCTTCCTGTGCAGGTTCATTATATTTTTCAAAGCGGAAGAAGTAATTAACATTTTGGGGGGGGGGGGCACCGCCTTTTTGAGGGGAGTACTCCTAGCTAAAGTGTCTTAACGTTAAGACAGCCAACTATCAGCTGTTTCTAAAACGTTAAAGTAATTTAACCTAAGAATAGTGGTTTAAGCATTAGTGCCCAAAAAGGGCGGTTTGGGGGGGGGTCATACTGCAGAGTGCACAGTTTCAATTTTAGGACGTTACTATGACAATGAATTTTAAGTTTTTCCCTGTACGGGTTCATTCTATTTTTCGGGTGAGTGGGGTGATTAACATTTTAGGGGGCACCGCTTCTTTGGGGTGCCCCTAAAGAAGCTAACAACAGAAATTAGTTAGTGCAAAGGAGGAGTATCCCTTGCTAAAGAGTTTTAACGTTAAGACATGCAATAGAGATCAGCCATCGGCCATCCCGAAAATCGCTTCAGCAATTTATTCTTATAATAGTGGTTTAAACGGTGGTGACCCAACATGGCGGTTTGGTAGGAGGGGGGGGGTGGATGCAGAGTGCATAGTTGAAATTTTTAAGACAGTGTACGATAAAGGTTTTTAATTTTTTTCCTGTTCAGGTTCTTTTTAATTTTCAGGTGGGGGAGGGGGCCATTAACATTTTGGGGGCACGCCTCTTTGGGGGGAGGTTGCTAAAGTGTCCTTGCATAAGACATGCAACAGAAAATCAGCCTTCGACCGTCTCGAAAAAGCTAAAACAATTTATTCTAATAGTAGTGGTTTAAGCAGTAATGACCCAAAATGGCGGTTGAGGGGGGTCATTATACAGCGTGCACAGTTGAAGTTTTTAAGACAGTATATGACAAAGGTTTTTAATTTTATTCCTGGCCAGGTTCATTCTATTTTTCAGGAGGGGGGGGCATTAACATTTTGGGGGGCATTAACAGGCCACCGCCTGTTTTTTTTGCGGGGGGGTACCCCCTTACTGATTACGTTGAGACATGCAACAGACATCAGCCACCAACGGTTTGAAAACACTAAAACAATTCATTCTAATAGTAGTGGTTTAAGCAGTGGTGACCATAAATGGCGCCGAAAAGGGGGGGGGAGGATCATGATGTATATTACCGCGGTTGCAATTTTTCAGGTGATTCTTGTCACAGGTATTAGTCGGACTGATAGAAAACTTTCAACTATTTTGTTGTTTTTGGGTTGTGCTCCCTAATATTATGGGGGGGGGCAACGTCTTCTTTAGGGGGCAGTGCCCCTTGCCAAAGTGTCTCAATAGTAAGACATCAGACATAGAACAACCGTCGACCGTCTCGAAAAGCACACCAGCAATTTATTCTAATAGTGGTGTAAGCAGTGGTGACCATAAATGGCGATTGGGTGGGGGATCAAAGCTCAAAGTGCCCCGTTGAAAATTTTCAAACGATTTTTGAAAGGGGATGTTGTTTTTTTCTGGGGGAGAATCTTCCTGTTCGGGGGGGGGGGGTAATGCTTAGTAAAATTGGGGGGGAACACCTGTTTTGGGGGGAGGAGGTGACTACTCTTGTGTACTCTGACTACTAAGACATGCAATAGCGATCAGCCATCGACCATTTCGGAAATCATTTTAGCATTATTTCCGAAAAAAAAGTTTAAGGGTTGGTGTCCCAAAATGGCGGAAGGAGATTCGGTACCCGTTTTCTACCTACAAGTTTTAAAATGCGCAAATTGGAGCAAAATATAGCTCAGTGCCCTTCGTTGTCTGAGAAACATCTCAAGACTTTTCAAAGATCTTCCTGAATAAATTCTTAAAATATTTCGAAGATTTTAGGACTAGCGGCCCAAAACTGCAGAAAATCTTAAAGATATCTGAAGAATATCTTTCGAAAAATCGCGAGCTTTGACCGTTTGAAACCACCCCCGGTCCCTTACCCGGCCTGGCAGACTGGGTGATAAATGTTTGCCTACATATGTACTTTCTTTTTGTACAAAAATTCAACGTACCACGTACCTATGATCGCATTTTTTATGTAGCCAGTTCTTGGTCTATTAGTCATTAACGTCAATTCCACTCGCTACAGTCACTTAATTGTACTGTATCTGAACAAGTAAGTATGTAATAAACATGAGTCTCAAACAACTCCGCTTTTATCTTAAGAATTCCAATTATACCTTCAACCGAGCATGCTTGAGTGACTTTCAATGATATTATAATGTATGGGACACAAATAAAAATGTTGGTCCGTTGTTAACTTACAAAATTATATTTATTTCTCAAATTCCGGCTCAATTAACTATTAGGTCATTAGGCCACAGGGTCTCCAATATTTCTCGACAATATATATGAAACGATTTAGTGCAGAGCAATCATCTAGATCAGTGGTTCTCAACGGAGGCAATACCGCCCTCCTGTGGTCGGTGGAAACCTGTTGAGGGGCGGTGATCCTATTTTGGGCATCAGGGGGGCGGTGGACGTATTTGGGGCGGTCAGGGGGCGGTGGGCATATTTTGAAATGTTTTTGCATGTTTTTGGCCGGGGACGGTCTCAAACCCGCTTTTCCTACATCGCCAAGGATAGCTTCAAAATTTATTTTCTGAGGATATCTCCCAAACCATGATCCTTCTCATAACGTCAAAAAATATCGCCTAAAATTCGCCACTAGCTCTTTAATTTCAAAAAAAGTTTTTGGCTGTGCGTTCCCGTTTTCACAACGTAACTATCTTAAATGGACAAAATTGTGTCTTAATAATATCTATTTGAAGGTTGTTGGAGGAAGAGTCCTTCCGACTTTAAGATCCATAACTACCCATCCCTTTCCCTAACCACACATACCTTAAAATTTCGTTTTTGGACATTTCTGTTGAAGAGCTTTTGAAACATTCACTCTCTAAGATGACCTTATGATTTTTAAAAATGATTACAGGAGTGCTTCTTGAACTATCCGCCTCCTCTTTCTCCAGTCGCAACCAAACAGAGCCTGAAATTTTATTTTTAGGAAGTGTTTCTAAAAATTTCTAGAAGAGAGCCGCCTGACTTGACCGACTTTTTGTGTTGTTACAACATTCTCCTAAGAACGACAAAGGTAGAAAACTCCCGTACCCCGTTCTCTCAACATCAAAAAAACTGAAATTTTCGTTTTTAAGACTTCTATTTAAGAGAACCATGGAAGGATATGACTAATGTTAGTCTTAAAATAACTTTAATTTTTGAAATTTTTTTATGGGGGTCCTCTTGATTTCTTGTTAAAGTTATCAAAAATTGCCCAAAATTACTTTAATTTTTCAATGTTTCACCGGAAGCATTGTCTGGTTCTAACTCTTTACAAAACTTAATATTAAACAAATTGCGTTTTTATGACTACGTTGTCAAACAAATATCGGGGGCGGGGGGGGGGGATCGGGGGGATCCAAGATACCCCGCCATTGTTCTCTGATGTCGCCAAAGGTACTATAATTTTGTTTTTTGGACATGTACTTTTGCTGATAGAACCTATCTTGTAGTTTGTAAATTTAACCTATTTCAGTTATTCTTTTTCAACTAAAAAATGGTTTATAATATTCAAGGATGACAGGTACGGGCACTAGTTTCAAGTCTAGTTCAGAGTAAATGTGGGATGCGTATTGCATAATTGCAAGTAAATAAGAAAAACCCGGTTTCGGATAAGATTGATTTGAAGAACTATTTGATTGCAGTGTATTTTTCATATATATTGGTTTTCAAATAAAAATCTTAAAAACGGCGGTTTTTGTTTCAAACCGTGTTGTTCTTATATAAGTTCAAAATGGGTCGCTCCTTTAAT